>JAPXFQ010002214.1:0-126903 GCA_028564705.1 Apricaphanius iberus
AGGGGATTCTAGAGAGAAATGTGCTGGCCAGTGTCAGAAAGCATGGTCTCAGTCGCAGGTCACGGGTCTTACAACAGGAAAATGACCCAAAACACACAGCTAAAAACACCCAAGAAGGGCTAAGAGGAAAACACTGGCCTTCTATGAGCCCTGATCTCAATCCTATTGAGCATCTTTGGAAGGAGCTGAAACGTGCTGTCTGGAAAAGGCGCCCTTCAAACCGGAAACAACTAGAACAGTTTGCTCATGAGGAGTGGGCCAAAATACCTGCTGAGAGGTGCAGAAGTCTCATTGACAGTTACAGGAATCATTTGATTGCAGTGATTGCCTCAAAAGGTTGTGCAACCAAATATTAAGTTGTGGGTACCATCATTTTTGTCCAGGCCTGTTTCATGCATTTATTTTTTAAATAATTCCGTTGAAGCATGGATGAAAAGCAATGTCTGACTTTCATTGGTCAACATTTATATAATTTTTATTTATTATTACTTTTGTCAGATTAAAGTTATTTCTGTGACCATTATGAGTTTTTCTTTGAGTTAATGAAGGGTACCAACAATTTGTCCACGTCTGTATATAGATATATATATATATATACATATATATATATATATATATATATATATATATATATATATACATATATATATATATATATTATATATATATATATATATATATATATACATATATATATATATATATATATATATATTTTTTTTTTTTACCGTTTCTTATTTTATTCAAAGGTGTAATTTGTGTTTCAAAAAGAAGGGGTACAATAACAACCTCATTTTTGCTAATGCATTACCATCATTTTCATGAGCATAAGGAGCCAAATATTTGCAGGCTGAAAAAAAACCCTGGGATATTGGGAAATGTAAAAATTACAGTACCCCGATTTATGTAGTCTAGCTCTTGTGTTTTTGTGTACGCCGGCATCTTCTGTGCCTTGTGAAAGAGTGTTTTCGAACGCTGGTGAGTTGGTGTCCAATAAAAGAATAGCTTTAAACCAAAAACTGTTGAGAAACTGCTATTTTTGAATAAAAATGTATATTTTTGTCTGTTCTTGAAATTACTGTCCAAATTACACAATCATTTTAATTCCACTCTTCCTCGTTCCACAAGCATTTTCCACTTTCCTCCACCGCCTTTTCCGTCAATTGACAGAAAAAAATTATTATTACACAACCTGCCATGACATTTTAACAATTACCATTTTTGGAATGATTTACAGACAGAATACATTAAAAAAATATATTATTATTCACATGTGTAATATTTTATGTGGAGAAATATTTTTTTCCCCAACTCTGTCATTACCAAGATCCATAGAAGACTTAAAACTTTAATGCATCACAGATTAAGTGGCCAAGAGCTGCAGATGCCTGTGATTATGGATATGGCCAGTAGGAGGGGGGGGGGGGGGGGGGGGGGGGGTGGTTGTGTTCACATGAAGCCCCATGAGCAGAAACCTTTCTTGAACCAATTGGATTAAGTGGTTCAATGCCTCATGAGGCTTCATCTCACCATCACTAACTCTCAGGCTACGTCCACACTAAGCCAATAAGGTCATACGGGGGAGTTAGGCGCCTAATGTTATCCACTCAACACGAGCATTTACTTTCAAGGTCCCATGATTGCGCAATCCCATACCGACCGGTGCATATACTTGGCATGGGCGAAAACACATGTGAAACACAGACTGACCTGTATAATCTATGTCACTGCCGGCGCCTACAAAATATAAACAAGAAGCTCTAGAGCATATCTGTTTGTCCCACCGAAGAGAACAATGGCTGCTCCGAAGAAGAGAGAGTTTTTGGTGTGGATCGACGAGGTCGATTTGTTACTCGAAGTGACACAAGACTATAAAGCTGTTGCCTTTGTCTGTAGACATGGAATATTATTATACTCTGCTGTTTTTACTACCAAAATTGAGTTTGATGAAGAAGGAGCTTTATAACCATGTGATTTAGGATTATTTACCTCCAATCTCATTACGATGTGTTTTATAATTAGGAGTTTTCTTTTTCTAATAGTAAATTCTTCTCTCTCACTTTCCACTCTCTGATTTTATACTTCTGATTGGACAGTTTGTAGGTTGTGCTCTGCTTAAAATTAGACTTGTGTTGCCCCAATACCAGCATCTGTATCGTTGCATCCCTTCCTAAATGTTTTATATATATATATATATATATATATATATATATATATATATATATATATATATATATATATATATATATAGTTTACCATTACTACGTTTAAAAGGAAACCTTTCAGAAAGCAGAGCAGATATTTAAATAGAAAGTCAACAGACACTGTACAGAGCATAATGGACTTAATGATAAGCAGGAAAATATTTGTGGAAATAATCATCAGCTTCGTAAAACACATGAGAAATCGAGAAATAAATCATGATATTCGGGGTTCCTCTCCAGACCACTTGGTGGCGGTAATGACTCAGTTTCTTGTTTGTCAACCGGCGATAAACACCGAGAAGAAGATAGCCGTGATGCTAGCAGCGTTAGCTTCCCTTCTGCTCGGAGTTTCCCGTCAGAATGTCTTCAGTCCAGCTTCAAGGAGAGTTGATCAACGAGCAGTTAACTCCTGCTGAAGAAACATCCACAGAGTTTAAAGAAACCTTCAAGTCCGAGGAAGAGATGGATGATCAGCGCAGACTGCTGGATTTCACCCGGACACCCCTGATCATTTTACACCGGATAGGTAAGAAAAACTGCCGATCCTAACGTTAGTTGATGTCGCAGGATGCAGATTAAGGGTTTAAGGCGTTTATTTAGGAAGATTTAGGAAGATTTATGAAATAAAAGGCAATAAAGCTAAAGTTTACCTCCAATTGCAGCTTCTGCCTGAAATTGTTTCAGGTTCTCTATCGATTCGGGAAAATAGCTAAAGAGTAATTCTACCTAATGTTTACTGTCTCAGGATCTGCTCTAATCTGAAAACTACAAAATACACTTCAAACCTGCTCTACATTGTTCTAATAGAAGATTCAAACTTGGTTTTTGATTTAATTCTTCCTTTAGATTCCTCTACAGACTTTTTACTGTAATTTTTCCTCTGGTTCGTTCTCAGATATTATTTTATACTGATCGGTAGAACAACACAGATGCGTCGGCGTTTCGCTTCTAGAAATAGGCTGCTGTTTCATCTGCGCCAAACTGTGTTCAAAAGCAGGAGCTTCTCCATCTGTCAACGGGATGATTCTCTACAGAAACGGTAGATTTTGAACTAAAATAATTCCTGGAAAGCCTCCATCATTTAGCCGGAAAGAAAACTCAAGGTTTCTGCTTGTGTGGGATCATTTTGATCTTCATCAGCAAATAAAGTATTTATTTTTATTTCAGTTTCTGCTTACGTCAAACGGCCTTTTAATTCAGTGTTTGATTCCCACTCCTTTCTGTATTTCTTGAACTCAGAAGTGATCACACAGACCAGATGACGAGACAAAGTGTCGTGGGCTGAGTGAAATTGGTGCTTTTATCGTGCAGTCGTTTATTTTAGACAGAGAATATTTTACATCGAAGCACAGGTTGGAACAGATAGCGGCTTCAAGCAATAACTCAGCGGGGTAATATCTGCTTTGCCTGAACAGGACCTGGGCGGGCGGAGTTGTTGAGCTAGAAGCGCCCTGCAAATCTGTTGCTGCAGTAACAAACATACGTCCAATGTGTCCAATAACTCCATAAAAAGTCACTTTATTTGTCGCTTGTAGCATTTTTCTGAAAAACAGTCGGCAGATGATTCTAAACTCTAAAACACATCTTTTCCTTTTTAAATACCGAATTTACCGGGACGGGCAAAATGACATCGGTAACAGTCATAAATTTCGGTATCGGTGAATTATCGGTATACCGCCCAGCCCTACTATATATATATATATATTATATATATATATATATACACTGCTCTGCATAAATGAGTACACCCCACTACGTTTGTCAGAAAACCTTTAGCTTCCTTTCAGAATCAACATGTTTTATGATATACTATACTACAAAATACTCCCACAAACGTGGGCCATTGATTGCAAACAAGACTTGTTCATTTGTACACACAAAAAAAGTGATTTGCCTAACAAATTAATTAAAGCCCACGTTGCAAAAATGAGTATACCCCGATTATAGTCCTAGGAGAAAAGCCACACTTAAGACTACAAACTTCTAATCAACAGGCATTCAACCACAGGTGATTCATTTAAGAGGTGTCCAGCAGACAGGTGACAATAAAAGGGCAGTACTTTACAAAGAAAAGCCCTTGCCATTTCATGTTGTCAGTAATGGCTCCCCATGGAAGAGAAATCTGAGAAAGGAAATAATTTCTTTACACCAAAAAGGTGAGGGCTACAAGAAGATCAGCAAAGCTTTACATATTAATCAAAATACTGTAGAAAAAGTGATCAAAATATTTGAGAAGGATGGGAGTGCCACCATCTTACAGAGACGTCCAGGCCGTCCACGGAAGTTAACATCTCGACAGGAGCGTCTTCTGATGAGAAGGGTTGAAGAAAATCGACATACAAGTTCACTGCAGTTAGCTAAAGCAGTAGAAAGCCAAACTGGATGGACCCTTTTCCGGGACACCATACGGCGCACACTGCAGAGGAATGGCATGCTGGGTATCGTCCATGAAGGAAGCCTCTCCTAAAGCCCATGCACAAAAAAACATGCCCAGAATTTGCTAGGGCCCATGCTGAAATAAATAAAGACTACTGGGACTCTATACTCTGGAGTGATGAGACCTAGATCACTGTTTTTGGAACTAATAGTTTAAAAACTGTATGGTGTCGTAAAGGTGAGGATTTCAAAGAAAAATGCATGGCACCTACATGGTGGTGGTAGTGTCATTATGTGGGTCTGCATGAGTGCTGCTGGTGTTGAGGATCTGCATTTCATTGATGGTATCATGAATTCAACAATGTACTGCTCTATGCCGAAGGAGAAGATTCTGCCATCACTCCGTGCAATTGTCGTCGTGCACTTTTCCAACATGACAATGATCCAAAAATGCACATCTAAAGCTACTGTTGCATTTTATTTCATTTCATTCTTTATTCATTTCACTCATGTCATATACTTTTTCACATTATTTCTTGAATAGCTTTACATGAGTTTTCCATGAGTGAAAAGGAGCACAAAGAAGACAAAGCTAAGAATTAGCGCCCCTATCTCCAACCACAACACAAAATATAAATGATGGTTTGATGTGCAATTTACAATATAACTTTAAGCCACATACAGGTAATATTTTAAAAAAAAAGAAATCAATAGCAATTTCTGAAGCAGAACAGGGTGAAGGGGATTGAATGGCCAAGTTTCACCTGTGGGTAATTCCGAAGCAACAAGTTGAGAATCCCTCTCCATCCAGGCTCTAAAATAGGTTATTCTTCTAGAATGGAAAAAGATAATGTTGCCTAGATTACCTAGACCATGCCTAGAAGACTTGGGGCTGTCCTTAAAAATCATGGTGCTCATACAAAATACCAGATGTAGTAGTTTTTGTGGCAGGGTGTATTCATTTCTGCTTTAACCAAGTAAAACTGAAGATTTTGTGATCTAAATTAGACTATTAACCTTAATTTCATGTTATGGAGTTAAATAAATTTGGAAATTGTTCTTTTGTTCATTGAGCTACTAATGAAATTCATAATTTTTAAAAGGGGTGTACTCATTTATGCAGTGCACTATATATATATATATATATATATATATATATATATATATATATATATTTTTTTATATATATATATATATATATATATATATATATATATATTTATTAAGAATCAAGTGTAACACACACAAATTATATCAGAGCATTACTCAAAGGCAGCTCTTAACAAAAGGGTTTTAATCTTTGATTTAAAAGGGTTTAACGATTCAGCAGCTTTGCAGTCCTCTGGAAGTTTGTTTCAGATCATTGGAGCATAGAAACTAAAAGCGACTTCTTAAGGACATTACCATTTCTTATTTTCCCCTTTTATTTATAGCTCATCTCCCCGTATGCCATGTAGACAAACAGAGCAGCAGAGCTTGGTTTAAAAGCCTGAGCCTCATTCTTAAGACACATGCTTGGACTGGAGCTCAATGCTCGGTGGTGGTGCGTAACGACGCGCCAGGCTCACTCAGTTTCCTGTCACTACGCATGCAGAAAGTTCGTTGATACAGGACAGAATCTTTAGGTTGTATTTAACAAATTTAAAGAAAAGGTTTAATGTCTTAGTAAGCGTAAGATGAGAGAGCTCCTCTTCTTGCCGAGTGGTAAACGGAATCCAAATCTTTTCACAGAAGACAAAGCTGGACCATTCAAACATTCTTTTAACCCTGGTTATAAGGAGTTAAATCTAGGAGAGAATCTATAAAATGCTACAAAATACCACGTACACAATTTATATTCAAAGTTTAACACATCTGGATTTTACATAATAATGAGGGGATTTTGAAGAAAAAAATTAGTATTAGAAGCCAAAAATAGAACGCTCTAATATCGTTTTGAAAGTTGGCTAGCAATAATACCAATCTATGAATGCTGAAAAACTAAACAATAATAATAATAAAACATAACTTTCCGTTTTAGTTGTGTTTGCACTGGTTGGCACATCTGCCTTTTGTAATTATGCAGAAACTGTGATATGTACATTTTAATCCCTTTGAAATGTTCTGCAAATTCCTATGGGATCTAGAACAGTAAACTTCAATGCATGTACCATCCATTTTGACATCGCTATGAAGGTAGTACAGTTCTCTGGAGTTCATCAACCTGAACTAGCATTTGCTAGTGTGCACAGGATTTATTTCTACAGTGTTAACCTGATTTGGATGTAAATACCCTTAAATGAAAGCTGACGTTCTGCAGTTATAGCAAATCATGTTTCTTTTATTTCAAATCCATTGGGGTGGTGTATAGAGCCAAAAATGTTAGAATTGTTGATGTCCCAATATTTATTGACCTGACTGTATGTTTGGTTTCTTTACTATAGAATCATGTAAAGCACCTTTAATTTCTCTGTTGAAAGTGTATTATAGCAGTCCGAACTGCTGAAGCAAGATTTTATCCACCTTTTTAACCTTTTAAAAAACACTCCAGTTTCGGTTTTTATCTCTTGCCCCACTCCCACCGTCAGCAGAGGAATTGGTCGTGTTAGCAGGCTTTTATCCTTGAACAATTGGCTCACCTCTGCCACCGTGCTGCACAATATTGGTTTTATAGACAATTTTAACATTTTCTGGGGCAGGAGTCACCTGTCTGGGGCGGACAGGCTCCACCTAAATAGTAAAGGAATCCGCATCGTGGCAATGAGCGGAAAGTGTTAACGGAATCGTGGCTGAGCTCAGATGCCCCTGTTGTTCTTACAGAGGCCACCCTACCAAACTTTAATTATTCAACGAGGAATGGGAAAAAGGGTGGCCGGATGGCTTTTATTAGTTAATCAACACTTTCCGCCAAACCTGTTTTACTTGAAAATTTTACCACTTTTGAATATACCGCAGCTGTTTTTAGCATTCCTCAGATTTTATGTGTAACTGTTTACAGGCCTCGTAAAGTTTTTATTAAAGAATTCTCAGAGTTTTTATCAATTCTGCAAAACTCCTTTGAAATTATAGTTTTAGGTGTTGATTTTATTCTTCATGTGGATAACCTTTTAGACACTTTATCAACAGATTTTTTAAACATCTTGAGTTACATGGATTTTACCCAGCATGTCACACAGGCAACTCACAACAGATGACAAACTCTGGAGACTTGGTCATCACGTATGGCCTGCCCACCAGTGTGTCCTCTGTTGTCGAATGTTGCGGAATCTCTGATCATTATTGTGTGTTTTTTAACATCACCAGTTTTATTAAGCGGAAGACCTCTGTGATTTTATTGTTAATGATTTTTAAAAGCAGAATTCGATCTACCCTCAACCTGCTTGTTCCACTTAAAGTTAAACATCTACAGCCAAAACATTTATCACCATGGAGAAATGAATACCTTAGAAAACTAAAGAGAAATTGCAAGGCGGCAGAGGGAAAATGGGGGGAAAATAAGATAACAATAAATAAGCAGATTTATACTGACCTGCTAAAATCATACAATAATGCAGTAAGAAATGCTTACTCCTCCAAAATAAACATAGATCATAAAAATAATCCTAAAATTTTATTTTCCACAATTGCTAACATTTTTAACTGTGACACTAATTCCCCTCAAACGGTCTCTGTGAGGAGTTTGCAGCCCACTTCAGAGGGAAGGTAGACGCCATCAGATGCAATATTTTATCTGTTCAAAGTAACATGGTTTTAGACAAATCTTCTGTGTCTATACCAGAGGAAAAGCTGGACAGTTTTGTCCAGGCTGAGAGTTTTAATAACGTTTTCTCCTCAGTGAGGCAAACCACATGTGTCTTGGACCCTATTCCCACTAGATTGTTTAAGCAAATTTATGGTTCTTTGAGAGATGAGATTTTAGCCATGATGAATTGCTCCCTTCAGACGGGGGGTCTTTCCTGCCACCTTTAAACGGGCGGTAGGGAGGCCCCTGTTGAAGAAGAGACATTTCAGTCTGGTTTTAGGGGTGAACCACAGCACCGAGACAGCCCTTCAGAAGATTTTAAATGATTTTAGAGTAAACTATGATTCCCAGAGAGTGTTGGTTCTAAACGCTGCCTTTGATACAGTAGACCAAGCTATTGTTTTAACCCATTTGAGAACAGATCAGCCTCTCTGGTGCTGTCCATAAATGGTTAACATCCTATCTCACAGACGGGACTTTTATGGTAATTTTAGATAGCTGTTCCTACAGGGTCAACAGCATCACATATGGTGTGCCCAAGGGTTAGGTTTTAGGCCCGGTGCTTTTTAACCTTTATATGCTCCCTCTATGTGGTGTCATCAGAAGACATGCAGTGATCTTTCATAGTTATGCTGATGATACACAGTTGTACATCTCTGTCTCCTGATGACACACGGCCAATGGATACGTTTTTTAACTGTATTTTAGACATCAAATCCTGGATGGCAGTCTTAGTTATTGATCGTGAGGCCCAGAGAGAGAAACTTTTACCAAAATTGCAATCACTTTCTTTTTATCCTTCACAGCAAGTGAAGAACCTGGGTGTTATTTTTGACTCTGAGCTGAGTTTTATCCCTCACGTTAAAAATATCTTAAAAATAGGTTTTTATCACCTGAAGAACGTCGCCAGAGTCCGCCCCATTCTCTTTCAGACTGATACGGAGATGCTAATGCATGCTTTTATCACATGTAGAATTGTTTACTGTAATGCCTTGCTTTCTGATCTTCCCAAAATGAGTATTTCAGGTTTACAACTATTACAAAATTCAGCAGCACGTGTCCTGAGGAAGACCAGGAGGCGGGAGCATATTACTCCGGTTTTAGAATCATTGCATTGCATTGATTTCAAGGTTCTTTTAATGGTTTTTAAGTGTCTTAATGGTCTTGGCCCTTCTTATCTCTGAGCTGCTTTTACCATATGAACCCTCGCAGTCTCTGCCCTCCTCTGACAGCCGTCTCCTTGAGATTCCAAAAGTCAGGACACACACCCATGTTGAGGCATCCTTTCATTATTACGGCCCTTACCTCTGGAACAGGCTGCGGGAGGACCTCAGGGCCACAGAGAACGTTCATGTTTTTAAGAGCAGGATCAAGACTCACCTTTTTAGCCAAGCTTTTAACAGTGTCGGTGCCCTGGCTGCTGCCGTGGACCTGCTGGTGTCGGGGCAGACGGCTCTCTCTGATGGCGTTTTCCTTACATACCTGACTCATCTGAGCTCAGCCAAGTGTCTACCTATGGTCTTATGCATTTTGGGAAGGTGTGTGTGTTTGGGAAGGGGGAATATTTGTAATTTTGTTTTTACAATTGTGGGGAAGGGATGGGAATATGGGTTATGTGGGGACATTTTAATCTGTAAAGCACTTTGAGCTGCATTTTACTGTATGCGCTCTACGTTTCTTCTAAAACGCGTCAGTCTCAGCAGTCTAGATCGGAACAGATAGGAAATAAGACACTAAAGCAGTATAAATAATCCACAAATTTTCCAAATAAAAGACACATGCAAATTTCCGATTGTTTAATTATGGGAAAACAAGAAGTTAATCTTTACAATAGAGAATTGCTCAATTTATACGACACCATTGATCATTTTTATGAGGATAATGTGAAATAGGAGAAGGCATGAAAAGATGAGTTTACTTATTGAGCTAATTATTAACATAGAATATTTTCCCCCTCATAATGCCGTTTTAATAATGCAGTTGCAACTTTCCTGAGATTTTCATTATCGCCGGGGATAAGCTGGGAAGGAGCGCTTTCAAGACTGACTGGCGTCTAAAATGCAGCTGGTGGGAAGGTATGCGCTGATGGATACGCGGTGCTCAGGTGCTCACTTGTCCTGTGGAAATTTATTGATTTCATCTATTTGTAGATGAGACGTTCACATATCTTGAATAACAATGAGTTAGACTTGTGATCCTGACAATTTACCCCACCCACTCCTCTGACAAATTCAAACCTACTGACACAGGTGCGAAACTTAATTTATTTCCACAACAAAAAACAAAAACAAGGGATGGAATTTGGCTTGAAACCTCAGGAAATCAATTGAAAAAAATTGTGAATGAGAAATTTTAACATTGATTAGAAAGCCTTTCTCCTGTGTTTGCTTTTTCAGACGATCTACCCGATAATGTGTGGAAAGAAGAGGATTTCTCTGACCAACAGCTCTGTAAACAGGAGAGCGATTCCAGTTTGGACCTGAAAAAATTAGAATCTCTTCAGGTGAAAGAAGAACAGCAAGAGCCAGAACATCCTTGGATAAAAGAGGAATCAATGGAGCTCTGCATAAATGAACAAAAAGACCAGCTTGTATTGAAGCAGGAAACTGAAGATACATTCATGGTGACTCCTACTCTTGAGGAAAAGTGCAACATTAAACCAGAACCTATCAGGAACCAAGTCCTCTCTCAGGAGTCCAATGAAACTGAGAACCAGGATCAAGAAGGAAACCATCATAAAGACTCAGGATCAAATCAAGATAAAGGGTCAAAACAAAAGGAGCTATATAAGAAAACAACGAATCATAGCGAATCAAAACCTAAAAGGAAGAAGAAAATTCAAACAGAAAACGATTTATATTCTTGTAAAGTTTGTGGTGACTCTTTTACTGAAAATAGTGACCTGATACCACACTTGAAAAGTCACAAAGGTCAGAAGTGTTTCAAATGTCTGTCATGTGGAAAAAACTTCACAAGAAAATCTGATTTTGAAAAGCATGTCAGAATTCACACAGGTGAGAAGCCTTTCTCTTGTACACTTTGTGGCAAAAGTTTTACTCAGAAAGGTAATTTGACTTATCACATGAGAGGACACACAGGTGAGAAGCGTTTTTCTTGTACAATTTGTGGCAAAAGTTTTGTTGATAAAGGTTGTTTGACCCGTCACATAAGGATACACACAGGTGAGAAGCCTTTCTCTTGTACAGTTTGTGGCAAATTTTTTACTGCTACAGGTAGTTTGACTAATCACATGAGGTTGCACACAGATGAGAAGCGCTTTTCTTGTACACATTGTAAGAGAGGTTTCAAACTAAAAGGTCAATTGACCCGTCACATGAGTTTGCACACAGGAGTTAAGCCTTTTTCTTGTACACTTTGTGGCAAAAGTTTTACTCAGAAAGATCATTTGACTCGCCACATGAGGGGACACACAGGTGAGAAGCCTTTTTCTTGTACAGTTTGTGGCAAAAGTTTTTTTGAAAAAGGTTGTTTGACTCGTCATATGAGGATACACACAGGTGACAAGCCTTTTTCTTGTACACTTTGTGGCAAAAGTTTCGCTCGTAATAGTGAGTTAAATCTGCATATGAGAGTTCACACAGATGACAAGCCTTTTTCTTGTACATTTTGTGGCAAAAGTTTTGCTCGTAATGGTGACTTAAATGTTCACGTGAGAGTGCACACAGGTGAGAAGCCTTTTTCTTGTAAAGTGTGTGCTAAACGTTTCACTTTTCATGGTAGTTTAAATTATCACATGAGATTTCACACAGGTGAGAAGCATTTTTAAAAGCAACCCACACCCTTCAAGAGTCTTCCACCAGGTACATTTCCGGTTAGAAAAATGCAGCAAAAGGAGGGGAACTAAGGAACTAGTTTTATTGCTACTTATGTTTTTCCTTCTGTTTTTGTTGTATTATTTCCTGCTGTGGCTGTTTTTCATTAATGGATTCACTTCTTAATTGATTAACTGAATGGCATAAAGAATAAAAACGGTTTAAACACAGATTATAGAAGTATTTTTTTCTCATATTTCATATCAACCACGAAAACTGTTAGAACAAGCGAAGGTGAATCCCACCTGAAACTGCTGGCTAAAGGTAAGAGTAAATACAGTAAGATTGTTATTTATGCTGGCAGTAATGACACCCAGTTAATCGGAGGTCACTGAATTCAGTGTTGCTTCGGTGAGAATACTCATAAAAAAACACTTTCCAATAAGTTACAAAACTAAAGATTATTGAAAATATATCTATATAAAAACAAACTAAGTGCTTTTTAAAAATGTTTCAATCATTAAAATACAACATTATCAAAAAGTGAAAAGGAATTTTTTTTCCTTATTATTGGATTACTCTGTAAAATAACATGCGGTTTGTTAATTTACATATAATTATAGTTATTTTACAGTAAATGTTCGTCAAAAAATTTGAAATGTTTTTTTTGTCATTATTGGATAAAACCTTAAGATAACATGCTGTTTGTTAGTTTACATATTATTTTCAGTAATTTTACAGTTTTATTGACTGTTTTGAAAAACAGAAAAATGCAGTTAAATAATAGTTATTGAACGTAAAAATAGATTTATTTTTTATATTGTACAGGATCAACAGGTAAATGATTAACTCATATATTTTGCAATGTCTTCTAATTATGCTGCACTGCCTGCTTCATGCGTGTATGCATAGATCACACAACCCTGTGGCTGTATTCCAGGGGCAAGGTGGACAGACTGTGATTTTTGGAACCTTTCCAAAAATTTTGCGATCGGTTAGTCTCTGTCTGCGTCAGTCTTTCCTCCCTATCTGTTTCTTCCCCATCTATCTGTGTTAATCATCTCCAGTTTGTTTCATCTATTGTGTGTCTTCCAGGTGTTCTATATTTCCTGATTAGCCTTCCCTCAGTATATATACCTTCCTGTTTCTGTCTTTGTCGGGACCTCGTCAAACCTACCCCAGGCTGCAGCCGAAACCACTAAATTGGTAAGAGGTCTTACGCCAAACCGGATGTTCGTCAGCGTCCACCATAAGATGCATCCGAATTGGGTTTCCAGTTAGGAAGGAGTTGGTGAAAGTGGCCTGTATGCTAACTATTATAGCCACTTTATCCCATCCCACAATCCCTTGCGCCACAAGACGCCATCAATACAAGTCGCCCGGCCCAGATCACGTAAAATAACGGAAATGGCCGAAAGGGAAAAGACGCTTTTTTCTTTTCTTTTTTTTTTTTTTAAAGGAAAACGACGCGTGCATGTGAGTACAACAACCTCTTCCGAAGGTTTATTTTGATATGCGTCATTCATGTGCGTTTACGTCGTGTAATGACGTCGGGTAGAAAGGCTATTCGAAATGGGCACATACGCGAACGGCTCTCTAGATTACTAGCCATCGTGTTCTCAATGTTGACCCCATGAAAGGTTAAGGATTAGTTGCTAGTGTTAGTGCTTAGAGGCTAACATTCAGTGGTTTTGGATGCAGGGCTAGTGTTCCTCCTTGTTCTGTGCTCCCTGGATATCCATTGTGGATTTTATAATTTAAATGGGAAATAACCTTTCTAAAAACTGTCTCTGCGCCCGAGTCCGACCACCCAAATGTGACACATAAAAACAAATAACTGGATATATTGTGCATGGTCTTTTACTTTGAGATGAAGCAAACCTGCTCACTAGTGTGTTTAATTATATTTCAGTCATCTTATTTACAAGTTAAATGAATGATCCTCTTCATTCGGTTTAAAGCTCTCAGAAAGGTTCAGCATGATGCCCAAAGACTTGCGGGCAGCAACTAACTTGATAAAGAAAGGCATCATCTAACTTATGTCAAAGTGTCCTTAGATAAGTAATGGTTTCCATAGCAACCCAAGATGTAGCAACAGAAATCAGTACCACAGATCTGACCTATAATCATTCTAATAGGTTACCATAATCATAAAGAAGAGCACACAGAGACTATCAGTATGTAAGAATACACAGGGCAATTTATCTTTGATATTAAATTTTCCATTACAGCAACTTGTTTTTGTTTGTTTTTTTCAAAATAAAAAGTAAAATAAAAAACACCACTCTGTATTGCTGACCTGAAGGTAAAAATCTTATTTTTTTTAACCAGGATGTATGGGATCTGCTGAGATTTTAACAGCCCTTTTCCAGAAGAAGTAGAAGACAGGAAAAAGCAGAGATGATGAACTTTCAGTATCACTGGAGAAATGCTTGTTATATTATTAGCCATCCAGTGGGTCCATGACACAGATCATTCATTTGTTCAGATTCCAGGGGTCCGTTCCAGAAAGCAGGTTATGAGACATAACCGGATAAGTTTAAGGGTAGGTTTGTGGATAACGTCAAATTTCTGTTCCAACAACGTAATCTCCGAACATAACCTGGTCCAGACCAGGTTCTGTTCTGTGTACGTTTGTTCCAGAGAGGGTTCTGAGTATGACATGAACTTTTAAATGATGATCCTTTGGATGTGGAAGCACAGATTATACTATGGTCAAAATAACTTTAATTTTGTCAACCAGAAACTGTAGGACAAAGCCCATTACAAATTATAAACAGTCAAAAACTTTTTCATGGACATATTAGCAACATGTAAGAGTATTTTGGGGCCCACCAGATGGGTGGCCGGTTCGAGCCCTAGATCCATCAGTCTTAGTCGTTGTGTCCTTGGGCAATAGACTTGTAGTGGGAAACTTATTTCAAGATTAGTTCTGTTTAATGATTAGTAATTATTATTAAAAGCATCCGGTGAATAGAGCATAATGCTTGGGACTTCGAGGCTGAAGTTGGATGAGACTTATTTACATTTTACGTACTCTGGTTCAACTGAAGGACACTGAGAGACATTATGTCTCTGGAACAGTTCACTCTGAGATACTGTAAGTTCACAGGGCTTACAGAGAGGGAGTCACTTCCGTCTAGCTCGGAGAGAGAGCAATTTTATCCAAGAGGTGGGTTCCTGTTCAGATCCTAATAAATATCTTTAAAACTTCAATGTAGATTGATTCAGCCAAATCCTTATCTACATCAATATGGGATTTTCCCCTAACAGTTGGCACCCCAGATGGCCTTCAACACGCAGACTGAGTGGATGGATTGAGTGTCTGTGCTTCGGACACCAAGGAACCGCTGGCCGCTGCTTGAAGAAGAACTCATTTCTGAGATGAGAATGTTTGTGCAATGATGGCTGAGAAACTGACAAATCAGCAGTCGAGATACAATTCTCCTGCATGCTTACTCTTCCCCTCTGGAGCTTGGGGGAATTGGTCGAGGCGAATGGCCAGCACCTGAGCCTGCAGCAAAACACCTGACTTGCTACAGAGACATGAGGTTCCATCGCTGTCTGAGCACGGAGGAAGGAGACGGAGAAAGCATTTCTCCTCGATCCAACGTCAGAACGAATGTGGGGAATAACTGTTCTGCTGATGGCCGGACTGGATCTGAACTTGAGCTGCAGCTGGACGAGACGAGTCTGCTTGGTTTTGGGCAGAAAGACGCCCTGCGCGACTCGTGCCATGGCTGACTTCCAGGACACGATCCATTGTGGACATTTTTTTTTTTTTTTTACTCGCTTTAGTCTTACAGGATCAGAGGGAAGCAATTTGACAAAATTTGCAGAAAAGATGATAACATCATAGGTTTAAAACCTGGATTTAAACCAAGTAGTTCCATTGATCACTCCTTATGTTAGCAACGTAGCAGACCCAACCTCCATCTTGGGTCCATGACGTCTCTTGGTGGACTTTAGAGACACAATTATGTTTTGTTGTTAGTTGCACCAATTACCTGAATGAAAGAGGAGTTATTTTCAAATGACTTCTTTCAAGATTAAGTAAATGGACGTTTTAACTGCGAGTGTCCTGGAGTAACAACTGGAACAAAGAGATTATTGATGAGGAAACCTACAGTGATCGCTGAACACGACTAATGAACATGCCAACCTCTTAAGTCCGAACAACAGCGAGAAAACAACTTCAGAGGGGTGACAAACATGGGCTTTGGATTTATAACATGTTTCAATAGTTTCTTAAGGTTAGTCCTTGATGTATATTATAAGTCTATTAATGTTTGATTAAGGTATTTTAGCTACTATACTGTGTAATTATACTTTTAAGATTGTTTTAGATGTATCTTGCAGACTCATCTCTTCTTTGGGTCACAGGAAAATAGGAAGTTTTTAGCAGGAAACATACAAAGAGAAGCTCAACAATGAGGTTTTCAGAGGAAATAGCTGTGTGCCTTTGACAGGATGTGGCTTGACTATAGCAAAGGTGAAGAAAATGTTTTGAAGGTCACAAAACAGACTTAGCAGAATTCACAAATGACCACAGACAGTCTAGTTATAATCAGTGTGGAATTTGCTGACCAAGTAAACAATAGGAAAATGGTTAATTATGCATGCTTGGTTGTAAGGAGGCAAGTCTTACTAACAGGGTGAAAGAAACAATAATATTTTGTATGTTATATGTAAAGTGAAGGAGGAGGATTCTAAAATATGTTGAACACTTGGTAAACACTTGTTTTAAAAGATTATGTAAACCAGTATTTGATCGGTTGTATTAAAATTAAAAGAAAATGTTATTCCTCTCGTCTCCTCTCTGATAAAGTTGAACATGGATGGAATTTATGGTTAAATTTTAAATTGAATAAATATTCAACTCCTTCATCCTCCAGGGGGACTACCTAGTTATGGGTCCTAATACATTTAGAAGCTAATAAAAAATAAGATAAAAAATAAAAATAAGGGAAAGAGACCTTGAGTCTTCGCATTCAGGTGATGTTCAGCTAACTTGACTCAACAAGCGACTGAAGGATTAATGGTCAGAAGAAATAAACGCGGACATGATGGTGGAGAAGGATCCACACATCTCCGAAGTAACTTTTCTTAAAAACAAACAAAGGCTTATAGTTTGACCCTTAATTATATCATGAGACAGTGTTCTTTTAAGTCAAACTTGATGAATTAATTTGAATTGTGACTAATTATTAATTACCATGCTATGGTTAATTAGATACAGAAAACGGGAAACGATGTTAGACGTTTTGAGATCTACAATAAAAGAAGCAACACAAGCTCGTTGCTTATTTTAAAGATCTTCCTAATAAAGTTTAGAAAAGCGACAATAGGAAAAACTTAAGATACAGAGAATTTAATGGTCTTGAATAGAATCTTGGGGATAAGTGGTTCAATTAGATGATTCAGGTTGTCACATGAATTTCAAGATGGTGAGTAAGATTAAAAATAACAAAACTTATTTTAAAAAATGGAATAAAAAAAGAGAAAGAAATACATTTCAGAGGAATCCTGACGAATTATGGGCATCCGACCAGGCAGGTTCAAGGGTTTGGCCAACCTGAGGGTCAACCTCAGCCTCAGAATGATTTACAAGTGGAGGACTTGTTTTCTTGGACCGGGTCTGCCGCCGGATGGGATTTCAAGAGACGACACTTCCTAATATGAATCGGCTGAGGGAAGGAGTTTGTCTTCTTGGCGATATTGTAAAATGTGACTTTAAAAATCAGTTTTAAAATACATAGGAGCAGGTTCTCTTTTCAGGGGAAAGCCGTATTAGATGACGTGTTTACTTCTACAAGAGCCCGGATGGACAAAGCGCACGGAACAAGCCCGCTATTAAAACTTTCATTTCCCCTCAAAATGCAAAAAAAAAAAAACAGTTTCGCCATAACTACATTTTTTACCTCTTCGCTAGTTCCAAGCGATGAGAGACTGATGTGCTCATCATGTTGCTGCAAATAGATAATTCTCAGGAAATAGAGCGTTTGAAAACAGCACTAGTTGGACCTCCGTTGTTGAGTTTCTTACTCGAAGACACAGATACCGCATGCTAGTGATAATTTAGGTATGCACTTCCACCTACTGGCCGAAAATTATACACTGTGCCTTTAAGATGAATCTTTTACTCAGGTTTATTAATATCATGTGCACTATATGAAAGTCATATCTATGGGGAAAAAAATCCAGCCAAGAGATAAGAAACCAGTTTGAATGAATGAATATTTTATTGACATTTTAAACCAGTGGTACAATGAAATTGCCTTTCAGCCCACCTTTGCAGAGAGAAAACATTCGACATACATCAGAGAAGTTGTCAGGAGGCGCCATAGCAAGCACTCCTATTTTGTAGCAGAGAGTACGATCAAGGTGTTTAGATAAGATAAATGTTTGTGAATGTGTCCATTGATGTGCATGCATGCCTATGTTTTGTCAGTAATCAGAAAAAGTCCTTCAACCCTCTCTGTGAGAGTCTACGTCCTGTTTGAATTGGGGGAGGGTAGGGGGGGCAATAGGAGCAGCTGCCAGTATATTTCCCCCGGGGAGGAGATTAGAGTGCCGTCCAAGGTCTCAGGGAGAACGTTTATGTTGATACAACCAGAACGTTGAGATAAGGGGAATGTAAAAGCAGAGGAGAAAAAATGCAGAGATTTGCTCATAGACAAAAGGCTCAGACATAACAGAGAGCGTCGAATAAAACACAAAAGGGAGGGAAGGAAGATAAAATCATCTGCTCTCTGTCAAGGGCAGGAAGACAATCTGGCTCCCTTTGCAGATGCATAACAACAACCCTGGGACAGAAACCTTTAAATGTGTCGATTCAGACAGGTTCTCTCTGTGAAAGTTCACAAATTGTAAAATAATGACACAACATAAAATGGCCATCAGATTCATAAAGAGTAAAGATATTAACCTGTGGTTATAAAAAAAATGCTCCACTAAAATGGCTTATAATGTTGGCAGAAAAAAGAAATTTGACGACAAGTTTTAAGAAATCACAAAGTTCAAAGTCTAAATATAACAAATTTAGAAAAAATTTATTATGTACATGTAAATGTTTCACCCCTGTGATGGACTGGCGACCTGTCCAGGGTGTACCCCGCCGCTCGCCCGTTGACAGCTGGAGATAGGCACCAGCCCCCCCAACGACCCCTTAAGGATTAAGTGGTTCAGAAAATGGATGGAATTATTTCACCCATTTTTATTTTTAATAAGAAAGAAATCGGATTGTTGTGATAGTGGAAAAGTTATTTTAATAATACGACTAACAGGGCCGGCGTTACATGCCTCAGAACATCCCACTTTATATCACAACCTATTTTTATTAAAACTAGGAAAGCACTACCATTCTAATGTACTCATACCGCATCAGTTAAAGTTAACAGATACCATGAGCCAATACTTAAAATGTGGAAGCTGCAATAATTTCACAGAAATTTTATTTTAGTGGTCATTTTTATTCATATTTTACTTTATCTTATTCAGTGTCATTTGTTGTAACAAACCGAAAGGAAAACCCATCTTCCAATTGATTGCAATTTTTGTATAGTTGAAGTATCAGCATTGATACGCGGGGTATAGGCAAGTACTCAGATCCAATGATCAGTATCATTTAGTTTTGAAAATGCGGTATCGCTGCATCCCTAATTAAAATCATGTAACTATAACCTTGCATTATAAAAATGCAACATCACACTTTTCTGCCCTGTAATATAGATGTTATTTTTTTTTTCTAAGAAATGTCCAATTCAGTATAAGTGAAAGTTAACTGCTTTATGAGGTGGATTTATTTCAGCATGCGTTCACATCTACTTTATTCTTTACAAGACATGCATTAAAAATAGCAGAATCTATATTTTGAGCTGCTGCTTCTGTAATCAGTCCAATTTGTAATCAGTCCCAGATAAAAATGCTCTCCTTTCACACATCCCCCAGTTTCCCTAAACTCAGCTGAAAAACCTGCCTCAATAAATAATGAATTTTTGTAAAGCTTTAGTGGATTTGACATGAAAAACCCATTTGACTTAACCGATTAAGATATTTTGAATGGCAAAAGATGCAGGCTTAATTTCTATCATTGTCCTTCTGTTCTCTTTCAAATCTGGAGTTTCTCTATTTAATGTCTCACTTTTAAAGAAATATATAACAGGTCACACTGTCATTTGGGCATAGAAAGTGGTTTTATTGGACTATTTGTTAAAAAAGCATATTGCTTTTATACTGACAAGAGAAATCCCCTCATCATTCACTTCTGACTCCTGACTGCCTCTGCCATTAATTCACATTTAAAAATTGTCATAATTCTCAGCACAAATCTCTCAATTTTACAAAGCCTTTGATTGGTTCACATCAGTGTTATTATTGTATTGCTGAAGAAGAAAGCATTGCAGGTCAACAGTAACAACATGCCCTTTATATTATTAACGCAATAATTAATCTTGCTCCACATTTTTTTAAGGGTGGTTTGCAGGGAAAGTTCAGATTGTTGTCTTACTCGTTTTATTGTCCTCAGCTGTCACAAACCACGAGCCTGTCTTGGTGCCCATTTCTGCACAACAGCAAAAATTCGCTACTCTTTGTGCTTTTTCTCTCTGTAATTTTACCTTTCTCTTCCCTACCCTTGCTATTTCACAGTTCAAACACAACTGACTGAGTGCTTTGATGTTTAATGTCAAGATGCGCTGGAAAAAAACAAGTAACAAGCAAAAACAATAGTAAAACGCTGAAAGCTGAGGCGAATTATGCGTGGCACGCCCTTTTGGAAAAAACTCTTTATCCTTGATATCCTCTGTTGTGTATGCCAAATAGTATGCGACTACAACAAACTACTTAAACATTTGCCCCTACAAGTTTAAACTTTTGCCTAACTAGTTCCGAAATACTGTTACTAATGTAACTGAAGCTCTTAAATAGAGGGATGAGAGATATTTATTCAGATTTTTGGCTGTTTAATTACAGACTTGTTTGATCACACAAGGAGATACAGAGTCATACAGGAGGCATGCATACTGACCTGCCTTCCAACATGAGATTAAGAGGCTGATTTATCACTTGTTAAAACTCACGGCAACAGCACAGCATTGCAAAAGCAGGCTCTGGCTGATCTGTTAACACTGCGCACAGCGCATTGCGGCTGTTAAACCCACAACAAGACGCACGCAATCCATTTTGTGCTTTCACCCTTGATGAATATGGAATCTGGGCATTTCTCTAAGACACAGGGCACTGTGATTTACGAAGCATAAAAATGTTTGCGCCGCCTATTTTAGCGTCTATTTTTAGCACTTCTGAAAAGCATGTCTTAATTTTGCGCTACCACATTCAACATATTATAATTATCAAGAACATTTAAAAAAAAAGCAGTTCTTTGTTTTTAAATCATGGGTTAACTCTATGGACATGGTTTATCGTAATTAAATATGTGTCCCACTTGTAACTCAGATTTACAATGCCAAATTAAACAAACCTTTATCAAATTAGGTATTTGCTCTATGCTGATATTTTCGAAGCATACAGGCCAAGGGGAACCACTGCTGCTGATGGTGCAATTAGAAGAAAAAAGGCCATCTTACAGTTATGCTAATCTCTTTCCTTCATATTCAGAGTTTTCTAGTTGTGTACAGAATGTTTACATTGTGCCTCTCTAATTCTTCTCAAATGTTAAATAGTTTTGAATTTCGTCAGGTCACATGCCAGCGATTTATAAATATATAAATCTATAAATAATGTATTGCAGTTGTTTTTTTACCATGGTTTAAAATGTTAATTCGGTTTGTGGGTTTGAATGCAGGATCAATGCACACGCACATGCAAGGAGGAATTCGAGCCAAGGACAAAAATTCAGATCAACCATCCACCAGCAGTGTAAGTGTACAAGATCAGTCGCCAGCCATCAGATATGTGGCTTCTGCAACAACACCCAGCCCTGACCAGCAGTTACAAATTCAAGGTTCACCTACAGACAGAGCTCAGCACAAAGTCAACACTTCTGAATGCAGAGTAAGTCCTGGATCCAAAAAGCCCTCTGAAAATACATTGCTGAGACTTATCTGCCCCCTCCTACTGATCCTGCTTCATAGCCAGCACGTATTTAAGACTGATCGTATGGAAATTGTACGGAGAGGTCCCTTCTTTTTTTTTTGGGTCGGGGTAGCACCACAGATCATTTGTGCTTAGGGCACCCAATTGGCTAGCACTGGCCCTGTAGCCAGTAGCTCAGCTATCTGAGCTGACAAATTAGATGGCAGCGGACCTGAAAGAAGAACAGAATTATCAGTAGAAACAGAAAATCCCACACGACTTCTTCTTTACTTGTCCCTGACAGCAGAACCGTCAACGAATAGTTGCAAGTCAGGGTTGTCAAGTGGGCGTCGGTCAACTCAGGTCGTGGGATGCAAGTCACATCCAGCACTGTCTTACAGTTACGTGGATCCCCATTGTCCTCTGTAGGTAACAGTGTTGCTGTATACACCTTTCCACTGTCACATTTAGCATGTCCAGTAGAATTGAAGATTTCCTCAACCCTCTTTCTGCTGAAAGATGTCAGGTTTTCTGCTCCAACAAGATGATAGAAAAGGAAAGAGAGACCAGTACAGTCAGAGGAGAGTACATCACAATGTCCCTCTAGGCCAATACGACCTTCTCAGCTGCAGCCACAGCACTCAAACAACTTGGAAACCCCTATGCAATAGCTTCAAGCTTCGCAGCAAAATAAGCAACAGGTGATTTGTGACCTCCATGTTCCAGCAGAAGCACAGAGCGCAAAGAGTCTTTCTTCTCATCAACCATTTAAATAAATGGTTTTGTATAATCAGGTAAGGCAAGTGCCAGTGGGCTCTGTAGAGCCATCTTCATGTCATTAAAGGGGGGTATTATGCAAAATTGACTTTCTGACAGATGTCGGACTGTGTAATCTTTTCTGGTCCCCTGCTCGATCGGACCACTGACGACTTGTTTAGCCGCATGCTGTCATTTCATCTATGGTTGTCTGAGTGGTGTCCAGCAAACAACGTGGGCTACATTGATAATTGGAAAGCTTTTTGTGGAAAACCTGGTCTGATCTGGAGAGAAGGCATCCATCCCACTTTGGATGGAGCAGCTCTTCTTCTTAGGAATCTGGACAGATTTATTAGTCCTTCCAAACACTGACAAACCAGGGTCCAGACCAGGAAGCAGACTCGTTGTTTAACCCACCTCTCTGCAGCTTCTGTACTTACCCACTCGATACCCCACTGAGACAGTGTCTTGCCCACAGCCAAAATCAAATAGACAAAAAGTTTACCTGACAAAAGCAAACTATGAAAATCTCATTAAAATAAATATGACTCTGACCAAACAAGAAAATAGGGCAATTAGAAGTGGTTTACTAAACATGTGATCCCTCTCCTCAAAGACTTTATTAGTAAATGACTTGATATGTGATAATAAAATTCATCTATTTTGCCCATCAGAAACCTGGTTGCAGCAGGAGAATTTTGTAATTATGAATGAGTCAACTCCTTCTAATTATCACATTTTTCACATTCCTAAAAGTACTGGGCGAGGAGGAGGAGTTGCAACCATCTTTCATTCAGATTTTAATTTGCAAATTCGCCCTAGACCAATTATTAACTACTGCTCTTTTGAACATCTAATTCTTAGTTTTCCTCATCAGAGCTGCAAAACATTGAAACCACTTTTGTTTGTGGTTTTGTATCGTCCACCAGGCCCTTACTTTCAATTCTTGGACCAGATCTCAGATTATTTGTCTGATTTAGTTTTAAACACTGGATTGGGTAGTTATAGTGGGGGATTTCAATGTTCAAATGGACATTGAAAATGATAGCCTAACTGCAGCCTTTAATATTATCTTAGACTCAATTGGCTTTACTCAGGCGGTGAAGGGACCCACGCATTATGGTCAACACACTTTAGACGTACTGACATATGGCATTGAGTGTTAGGAAGTAACAGTCCTCCCACATAACCCAGTCCTATCTGACCATTTTTTAATAACCTTTGAATTTACTTTACCCAACATTCCCACATCTGAAAGAAAATTTTGTTACAGTAGAACTCTATCAGACAGTGCTGTAACAAGTTTTAAAGAATCTGTTCCATTCTTGCTTCCCTATGTGTCTCAGAATATCACAGTGGGCTGCAGTACTTCAAACACTAAACTTCAGAAATTGATAGTCTGGTTCAAAGTATTACTTCCTCACTGTGTTTGGCATTAGACAGTGTAGCCCCCTTAAAAAAGAAGGTAATCTGCCATAGGAGGTTGGCTCCCTGGTTTAGTGCAGAGTTGCGTACCATAAAGCAGAATACTTGTAAACCGGAGAGAAAATGGCACTCTACACACTTAAATGATTCCTTTCTATCCTGGGAAAATAGTGTACTACTTTATAAAAACGCCCTTCAGCAAGCTAGAACAGCATATTTCTTGTCATTAATAGAGGTAAATAAAAACAATCCTAGGTTTCTTTTTAGTACAGTTACCAAACTTACAGTCATAGCTCTGTTGAGCCAACTATTCCCCCTTCTTTCAGTAGTGATGACTTTATGGGATTCTTCATAAGTAAAATAAATTCTATTGAAATAAAATAATTGACATTCTCCCAAACAATATTAACTTTCTTTCAAATGAGGCAGCATTGGAGAGAACTGTAGAACCATGTTTATGTCTGTGCCGTTTTGATTCTGTTATACTTCTGGAATTATCACAAATATTAGGCAAGGCAATTTTATTTATATAGCACACTTTCAACACAAGGCAATTCAAGGTGCATTACATGATTCAGTGATAATGATACCAAATACATGATACCAAAAGCATGATTACAAAAACAAAAACATATAAGTTTAACAGATAGACAAAATCAATCAATAAGAAAAGATGATGTAAGGAACAAATTTATGCAACTAATATAGATTAAAAACAGATAAAACACAATCAGTTAAAAAGGAAATAAAAATAAAAGTTAAACGACGAGAATCAAAGAGTGATCAGAAAGCGCAATTTAGGGCTCAAAGGCAGCTCTGAATAGTAAAGTTTTAATCTTCGATTTAAAGGAGCCTAACGATTCAGCATGTTTGCATTCTTGTGGAAGTTTTTTTGCAGATTTGTAAAGCATAGAAGCTGAAAGCTGCCTCTCCCTGTTTAGTTCTAGGAATGTTAACTAAGCTCGAGTTGGAGGACCTGAGTGGTCTGCTGGGTTGGTATCGTGACAGCATATCTCCAACATACTTTGGTGTTAAACCGTTTAGTGATTTATAAACTAGTAGGAGTATTTTGAAGTTTATTCTCTGGGCTATAGGGAGCCAGTGTAAGGACTTAAGAACTGCGGTGATGTGTTCTACTTTCCTAGTTCTATGTAAGAACACGGGCAGCAGCGTTCTGGATCAGCTGCAGCTGTCTGATTGCTTTTTTTTCAGGTAGAATTGTGAGGACGCTGTTGCAGTAATCAATCCGACTAAAGACAAACGCATGGATGAGTTTTTCACGCTTCTTCTGTGACATCAGTCCTTTAATCCTAGAAATTTTCTTCAGGTGATAGAAAGCTGACCTCGTTATTGCCTTTATGTGACCCTGGAGGTTCAGGTCTGAGTCCATTATTACACCTAGATCACTAGCCTGATGAGTCGATTTTAGTTGTATTAGCTGAAGCTGTGTGCTGACTCTGGATCGTTCCTCCTTAGATCCAAAAACAATTACTTCTGTATTAGCTTGATCTAAACCCTCAACTTGTATGTTAGACCCAATACCAACCAAATAATTTAAGGACGTGTTCCCTCTGGTTAGTGGCCCTATTCTAAACATGATGAATCTATCTTTAATTAATGGACATTTGCCTCAGGAATTTAATGGAGCAGGGGACCGGATTGAAGAAATTAAACTCGCGACTGCCGCGGCTGGCGCTGCGAGTAACTGCAGCCACCGCGGGAGCGAGCACAAAAAGAAAATACATCAGTGAAGTAGCGTACTTTCAGACCACTACACATTACGCACATCACCAGCTGTACAACATCAAGCAACATGTCTAGCGACAAAGTAAGTAATGGTGTTTAATCGACCGCGTCTGAAGTCCAGGTTCTTTCTCTTCCTTCTTCCTGTTAAATCGAGAACACGCAAAAATTGTAGATTGCGCGGGATATTCGGCCATCGAATCGTAGACTATTTTGGAGGACACAGGCTGTTCAAGATAATGGGATTACACATGGGTGGGCTCTTTTTAATTAGTTTAAAATGCTTCATTACCCAATACAATATCAAAACCGAACATGAACATAATTTATTTTAGAAATCCAGCCCCCTGCTCCTTTAAGGTTGCTGTAATTAAACCTTAACTTAAGAAAACCTCCCTGGATCAAGATGATTTAGCTAACTACAGACCGATATCTAACCTTCCTTTCTTATCCAAAATTCTTAAGAAAATAAATGCTAATTTAGTTGAGCATCTAATCATCAACAACCTGTTTGAAGAATTTCAATCTGATTTTAGAGCTCATCATAGCACTGAAACAGCACTGGTGAAAGTTACTGATATTCTAATGACCTCAGATAATGGATTTGTGACTGTTCTGGTCTTGTTGGATCTCAGTGCTGCTTTTGACACAGTTGATCATAATATTCTCTTAGAAAGGCTCGAACATGTTATAGGGATCAAGTGCACTTCGCTCTCAGACTGCAGGTCTACTGGTAGTTCCTAGGATTTCTAAAAGTCGAATAGGAGATCTTTTAGTTATCAGGCTCCTCTCCAGTGGAACCAGCTCCCAGTTTTAGTCCATGAGGCAGACACTGTCTATTTTTAAGACAAATCTTAAAATCTTCCTTTTTGATAAAGCTTATAGTTAGACTGGCTTTATCCTGAGCTATTTTTGTACTTGTGCTGCTATAGGCTTAGACTGTTGGACAGACTGACCACATTTCTAACTCTTCCACTTTTCTATTCTACTACTCCAGATGCATTTTTTGCTGTTATTGTGATTGTTTACCTTGTTTTCTCTCAGTGATTGTCTCTCCATAGAAGCTCCACCTGGTCTGGTATCCTGCTCAGTTATAACATGCCCTGCTAGGGCTGGACGATATAGAAAAAAAGTAAATCGATGAAAAAAATAGTCCTATTGATCAATATAGATAATTATCAACAAAAAAAAAATCACATAATGTAAAAAATATATTTTAAGTGCCTCCCCAGTCATTTTGTTATTCTTCAATGAACTTATTTTAACTGAGAATTTAATTTTTAAAACACTTCTTTTTATCTTAAGTTTGTAAGACACAGAAACAAGCCAAGAGACCTGAGTAACATCAGTAAATACAAAGAAAAGTAATATTATTAACCATTATATTATATATTTTTTTATCATGTTAGTCATTTCAATTAAAGGCTTATTTTTATGCTTTTTAATCTTTTAAACATTGTATGACACTTTATAATATTAATGGCTGAAATCCTTGGTTTAGTTTGTCAATAAAGCTTATTCAAATTCACTTCAGCTCTTCAGCTGTAGGCTAAAGCTAACAAGGTACTCACCAGTGTTGATGGGCTCAAACCCTGCAGCTCAGTCATTGAGCCGAAGCCAACAGGTCTATCCGACCCCTGTTGTGTTTTTTAAAGCGTTTGTTCGCTTCTGAGGACCGGGAGCAGAACCGAGGGGAGATTTTAACAGCTACAGATGTTAGCAACGCGGCGCGACCTGGGTACGTTTCCGGTTGTCTCTCTGTAAGAGATTCGTAGCGAGCTGGGAGTCCTGCTTAAAACAGCTGATCGTAGATTTATATTTTGTTAATTATGGCTACGTTTACGGTTCAAAACGCTGCTGCCTTGCTATGTCTGAGCGAAGCAAAATTACGGCGATGGTTTGGTTAGGGACTAATAAAAAAATCTGTTTCAGCTCAAATTATTTAATCCTTTTTGTGGTTTGAAAGGAGAGAGGGTGGCTGACAGAGCTGCGTGGGTCATTGTTAATGATTCGTTTGGAGTAAGTAATGATTGTTGTATTAAGCTGCCTGATAGGCTATAATGAAAAGATGAGGACATTTTTTTTCTATTGAACTTTTTTATAGACCCCTTTTTTTTCTATCACACTACACGTCTATCGATCTATATATATATATATATATATATATATATATATATTGCTATCGAAATATCGTCCAGCCATACCCCCTGCTGGAGGGGGAGGATCAATTCAGATAACGCTCAAAGTAATCGAGCATCCTCCATGTCCTTTTATGTATATAGTACTCTTTAACAAGCTCCTTTGTTCTGTGTCTCTTCTCTGCCTTCTCAGACCCACAGATGGTTGTGGCAGATAACAGCTTGTAATGAGCCAGGTTCTGCTCAAGGTTTTCTCCTGTTAAAGGAAAGTTCTTCCTCTCCACTGTCGCTACATGCTTTCTCAGTATGACGGATTGCTGTGGTTTCAGGTCTCCATCACTGAGTCTCAACCTCTTGACAACAACTTCATGCAATCTGCTGGGATTCCTTACATAGAAAACATTTAACTGATTGGAATGTTTGTCTAATTGTATTGAAATGACTTTTGTTGTACAGTGCCTTCAGATTACATCTGTTGTGAATTGGCGCTATATAAATAAAACTGAAATGAACATTTAAAGTATTAAAAGCAAAGCTTCTCACACAAACTGAACACGCTACTCACCATGTGCAACCTAGTGTTTATTCAAACTACCTTGCTGAAAACCTTTGCCAAAAAGTGTACAATAGACAGACTTCTCGTTCGGGTGCAACTTTAAGACCTTTCAGAGTAAAATCTTCCTCACAAATTGCGCGAGAAAGGCTTCTCACCTGCATGTTCTCTCATGTGACTATTTAAACCATTTCTTCAATTAATAACTTTGGCACAAATTAGACAAAAAATTACTTCTCACCTGTGTGCAACCACATGTGATTAGTCAAAGGCCGTTTGTCAGTAAAACTCTTCTCACAAATTGTACAAGCGAAAGGCTTCTCCCCTGTGTGTTGCCTCATGTGAGTAGTCAAATGAGATGTCTGAGCAAAACGTTTAGCACAAACTGTACAAGAAAAAGGCTTCTCCCCTGTGTGCACTCTCATATGACTAGTCAAATGTGCATTCTGAGTAAAGCTACTGCCACAAAGTGTACAAGAAAAAGGCTTCTCACCTGTGTGTAGCTTCATGTGAGTTGTCAAACCACCTTTCTGAGTAAAACGTTTGCCACAAAGAGTACAAGAGAAAGGCTTGTCACCTGTGTGCAACCTCATGTGATGGGTCAATTGACCTTTTAGATGAAATCCTCTCTCACAAAGTGCACAAGAAAAAGGCTTCTCCTTTGTGTGTAACTTCATGTGATAAGTCAAACAATTTTTCACAGAAAAACTTTTGCCACAAATTGTACAAGAGAACGGCTTCTCACCTGTGTGTAACCTCATGTGATCAATCAAATTGTTTTTATGAGCAAAACTTTTGCCACAAATTGTACAAGAGAACGGCTTCTCACCTGTATGTCCCCTCATGTGCCGGGTCAAACCACCTTTCTGAGTAAACCTTTTGCCACAAAGTCTACAAATGAAAGGCTTTTCGCCTGTGTGTACCTTCATGTGATATGTTAACTGAGATGTGTGAGCAAAAGGTTTATAACAAACTGTACAAGAAAAAGGCTTCTCACCTGTATGTCCCATCATGTGACGAGTCAAATTACTTCTCAGTGTAAAACTTTTGCTACAAACTGTACAAGAAAAAGGCTTCTCACCTGTGTGTACTTTTATGTGATAAGTCAAATAACCTTTCGTAATAAAACTTTTACCACAAAGTGTACAAGAGAAAGGCTTCTCACCTGTGTGTACTTTCATGTGATCAGTCAAACTCCATTTAACAGTAAAACTTTTACCACAAAGTGTACAAGAGAACGGCTTCGCACCTGTGTGTACCTTCATGTGATAAGTCAAACTACCATTCAGAGTAAAACTTTTGCCACAAAGTTTACAAGAAAAAGGCTTTTCACCTGTGTGTACCTTCACGTGATCACTCAAATTACTTTTCTGAGTAAAACGTTTACCACAATGTGTACAAGAGAAAGGCTTCTCACCTGTGTGAATTCTTACATGCTTTTCAAAAATAGATTTGTGTTTGAAGCTTTTTCCACAGGACAGACATTTGAAAGGCTTCTCAAATTTGTGACTTTTCATGTGTGATATCAGGTCAATACGTTTAGTAAAATAATCACCACAAACTTTACAAGAATATAAATCATTTTCTGTTTGAGTTTTCTTCTTCCTTTTGGGTTCTGAATGATTACGCTTTGTTGTTTTCTTACAACTCTTATTTTGTGTCAGCCCTTTATCTAGCTTTATTCCTGAGTCCTTATTAAGGTTTTCTTCTTGATCCTGGTTCTCAGTTTCATTGGAGTAATGAGAGATGACTTGGTTCCTGATTGGTTCTGGTTTAATGTGGCACTTTTCCACCAGAATAGGAGTCACCATGAATGTATCTTCAGTTTCCTGCTTCAATACAAGTTCATCTTTTTGTTCATTTATGCCGAGCTCCAATGGTTCCTCTTTTATCCAGGGATGTTCTGGCTCTTGCTGTTCTTTCACCTGAAGAGGTTCTGATTTCTTATGGAAACTGGAATCACTCTCTTGTTTAGAGAGCTGCTGGTCGGAGAAAACCTCTTCTTTCCACACATTATCCAGTAGATTGTCTGTAAAAGCAAACACAGACAAAGGCTTTTCAATCAGCGTTAAAGGTCCTATTTACTCATTTTGTCGCATTGTTAATCAAAACGCATTGTTAATCAAGATATGCTAATGTCTCGTCTATGAATAGATGATATCAATAAAAACTTACCACTGCTTTTCACAGGATGCATAGGTGCTACGTAATGTAATATATGCATTTTACTTGCAAACGTTAGATCAGATTACCCACCCTTTTTGGAGTCCTTGGAGGAGATGTTGGAGATGACTCCTTTTGGGGACCCCCTTATTCTACTGGTGATTGACTACAATGCTCATGTGGGCAATGACAGTGAGACTTGGAGAGGTATGGTTGGGCGGTATGGCGCCCCCAATCTAAACCAGAGCGATGTTTTGCTGTTGGAATTTTTTGCTTGTCATGGATTGTCCATAATTAACACACCACGTTCAAGCATAAGGGTGTCCATGTGTAAACCAGGACACCCCAGGCCTCGGCTCAAAGATCAAATTTGTTGTGGTTTCATCTTATCTGCGGCCGCATATTTTGGACCCTCGCGTGACGAGAGGGACCGAGCTATTCACCGACCACTACCTGGTGGTTAGTCGGCTCCGATGATGGTGGAGGACATCGGACAGACCCAAACATATTGTGAGGGTTTTCTGTGAACATCTGTCACCAACATTGTTTACAGTGGGTATGGTGTGCTGCTGGACTCAACACTGGACATTTTGGGTTCAATGGATGGAATACTCGAAGACGTTTTCAATCCTACCAGCGTCTTCCAGTTTGGAAGCAGAGTCTGAGGACTTTGGGATGGGCTCTTAAATCTCTGGTGCTGAGGTCAGAGAGGTTTTTTTTTTTTTAAATAATCCTCAGTGGACGAGATTCACACGGAGATCGTCAAGGCTATGAATGTTGTAGGGCTGTGTTGGCTCTGCAATATTTCATGGATATTGGGGCCAGTTCCAGTTCCCTTGGATGGCAGTCTAGGGTGGTGGACACCGTCTTTAGAGTGTATTCCAACTATAGGGGAATCACACTTCTGAGCCTCCCTGGTAAGGTCTATTCAGGGGTTCTGGAGAGGAGGGTCTGAGGAATAGAACAACTTCAGGAGGAACAATGTGGTTTTTGGCCTGGCCGAGGAACACTGGACCAGCTCTACATCCTTAGCAGGGTCTTGGGGGTGGTGGGAGTTTGCCCAACCAGTCTACATGTGCTTTCTGGACTTGAAGAAGATTTTGACCGTGTCCCTGATGGAGTCCTGTGGAGGGTACTCCGGAAGTATGGGGTACCATGCCCTTTGATACGGGCTGTTGGTCCCTGTTTGACTGGTGTCAGAGCTTGGTTTGCATTGCCGGCATTCAGTCAGGCTCGTTTCTAGTGAGAGTTGGACTCCGCCAAGGTTGCCCTTTTTCACAAATCCTGTTCATAACGCGGGGCGGACGGGCCCCCCGCATGTGATGTACAGAACTTTTAACTTGGACGTGATCTGTTTTTTGTCCTGCTTGACGCTCCGCTCAGCGAGTGTTTTCGCCACTCTGTCGAACAGCCGAGCCTCTTCTGCAGGGGACCTCCCACTGTCACTCCAAAGGGGTGATGTGCATTTAGCGACCAGTGGTGGGAGGCTCAAGCGGAAATATTACTACAAGGCATAAGGTTGCAGAATCCAGTAATATCACCTTTCGCCTTGGCACATATACCTTACACACAAATGCGGCTTTATCCCTCTGTTATGGCGCGATGGTCTGTCTTATAAAACCAGCTATAGAGTGCCTTCTCCGGGTCGGGAATGAGGTCCTTACCCAAGTGGAGAAGTTCAAGTATCTTGAGATCTTGTTCAAGAATTAGGGGAAAATGGAGTGGAAGATCGATAGGCAGATTGGTAAGGAATTTGCAATTATGCGGAACCAGTAATTCAAAGTGCTTTACATGATTTAGTCGTAAAGAAACAAAACATACAATCAGGTCCATAATTATTGGGACATCTATCCATCTTCTTCCGCTTCATCTGGGTTGGGGGTCGCGGGGGCAGCAGCTTAAGCAGTGAGACCCAGACTTCCCTCTCCCCAGCCAGGAATACCGGGGCGTTCCCAGGCCAGAGAGACAGTCCCTCTAGCGAGTCCTGGGTCTTTCTCTGGGTCTCCTCCCGGTGGGACATGCCCGTAACACCTCAACAGGAGGGCGTCCAGGAGGCATCCTGACCAGATGCCGGAGCCACCTAAACTGGCTCCTCTCCATGTGTAGGAGCATGGCTCAACTCTGAGCCCCCTCCGGATGGCTGAGCTTCTCACCCTATCTCTAAGGGAGAGCCCATCCACCCTACGAAAGAAATTCATTTCAACCGCTTGTATCCGTGATCTCCTTCTTTCGGGCACCACACAGAGTTTATGACTAGACTTAGACTAGGGTAGGAACGTAGACTGACTGGTAAATCGAGAGCTTTGCCTTTTGGCCTCACCCAAGTGTCCCAAACATGGGGCCACAGATCAGATGAAATGACAACAAAGTGGATCATCGAGCTGCGGCCTAGGGTGTGCAGGTACCAAGTGCACAAATGTACACCCTTATGCTTGAACATGGTGTTCGAGGAGCACAGAAGTCCAACAACAAAACACCAATCAGGTTTGAGATTGGGGGGGCCATTCCACCATACAACTACACTCCAGGTCTCACTATGATTGCCCATGTGAGCGTTGAAGTCCCCCATCAGAATGAGGGAGTCCCGATAAGGAGTACTCTCCAGCACCCCCTTCAAGGATTTCAAGAAGGGTGGGTAAACTGATCTACAGTTTGGCACATAAGCACAAACAATAATCAGTATCTGTCCCCCAACCTGTAGGCAGAGGGAGGCCACCCTCTCATTCAACGGGTTAAAAACTCAAATGTACAGGTGCCTAGCTGGGGGTCAAGAAGCCTGTCCACATTACACTTCAATTTGGCGCCTATCAGTAGGAGCAACTCCAGACAGGAAAAAGAGTCCAACCCCTCTCAAGGGGACGGGTTCCAGAGCCATGTGTGGAGGTGAGGCCGATGACGTCCAGCAAACCTCGCAAACCAGCTCCGGCTCCTTTCCAACCAGAGAGGTGACAGATGTTCCACGTCCCAAGAGCCAACTTGTGGGACAATAAATGATTGTTCTATTCTTTTCTACATATCAAATAACAGTCTAACTCACTGGATTCCAAATAATGTAAAGATTTATTTGGCAATGATTTTCAAAAACAACACAGAAGACATAACGTTTCTTGAATGCACCAAGTGTATATGCAGTTTTTAATGCAGACAAACTTCTGCAAACATGACTGCTGTCTAATCTGTAGGGAATATCTGCAACATATTTTCTCAAGAACTAACAATCAGAAATGTCGCCAGATTTGTCGCTAGGCAATTTTCAGGAAAAAACGGTGTCATGGAAACAGCGCATAACCAGCACTGCTGCTGCTTTTGTCTAACTGCAGTTAAATCCCGACCTTGGAGTGAATAGACACGACAGACAGCACCATGTATAATGATCACATTTATTTATATTCTGAATGTTGGGAGCAGGAGGCTGGCTTAGTTGGGCAATATTTTGAGGCAACATTGGGGCTCTCATAATTAATTAACCTACCTTCACTAAAGACAATATTTTAATGATCTGTGGGGTGTTGGAGTAAAGGTGGCTTTTTAAATAAGGATCTTCTGCTTCCAATTTTTCTTAAAAGTTACCTCTTTAAAAAAGTAATACTTGAACGGAGAGTTTAGAGGTGTGCAGAATGAAAGTGCACCCTTTCTTTTAAACGTTATATTTAACCTAAAATTATTTTAAAAAATAACTTTTTTCGGCAACCGCACTGCTTATATTTACATGTTCCAGCGAACAGTGACATGGCATTGTAGGTTGCCAAATACTAGGGCTGGACGATATAGAAAAAGAGCATATCGATAAAGGAATAGTCATATTGATCAATATTGATAATCATAGATAAATATCACGTAATTTACAAAATATATTTTAAAGTATAACTGGCATGAAATTCCCCACAACGTTTGGTCCCTTTTTAGCCACACTCTACCCTAATACTATATCAAAGGATTGCTTACCGTAATTCAGCCTTGTTATAGGATTGCAGGTTGTCGTCTAGTAAAAAAAAAAAAAAAACAGTTCCATACAAAGGACGAGAACTTTCACTTCGGAACGAAACATTTACGCTCTCAGTCGCGGCAACGCCGTGCTTGTTTACAGGTTGTACACACAAGAAGGTGGAGGAGGAGGAGGGGGAGAAATATAGCAGCAGAACTGTGTATCGGGATAAAACGACCTCTCAAAAATGACAGATCGTCAGAGGTGTAGATCGCTTCACGGTCTTAAATAGTCATATCGCATGCCCCTAATTCTTCCACTGTAAGATTCATCGCTGGACATGATGCTGGCTTGTTACGGTGACAGAACTGGCATCCAGACGTTGTTTGGTTAATGCAACTACAACCTCACCACATTAGATGACACTTGCGTGCCCATGTTACATATTCAACCTTTAAATCAGTAGTGTCAAACTCCAGTGTTCGAGGGCCGGAGTGCTGCAACTTTTAGAAAATTCTCTGAGTCAACACACCTGAATCTAATAATTAGGTCAACAGTACACCATATAACCCAACTGTCTACTGAGAAGACAATTTAACAAATTGATTCAGGTGTGTTTGACTGCTTTTAAGTACCAAATTTTTTCTGCGACTCGCTTGGCCAGTTATCTTGACAACAAGCCAGTGGTTTGGCTGGATCGGTCAGTTGGCAGAAAGATTAAAACAAGCCGCACGATTAGCTTCGATCAAGCTTTTTAATATCATGATTTTGATTGAAATTCGATTAATCACCCAGCCCTACGTTACAGTGAGAGGGATATCATTGGGTCACTTTGGCACGCTTCAGACCAAGGCAAAGGTAGTCCAAAAAAAGGGGGTCGGCTCGGACCGGACACAGGTAATGTAAAAAAAATGGCAGAATCGTTCCAAAAGCTCCCGTTCCATACTGGCCCTATTAGAAAAGGGGCAACTAGTCCGACTGATTACTGCAACAACGTCCTCACTTCTATCTAAAAAGTCAATCAGACAGCTGCAGCTTATCCAGAACGCTGCTGCTGGTGTCATTATATCAACCCAGCAGACCACTCAGGTCCTCCAACTCTAGTTTACTAAACATCCCTAGAATTAGAACCAAACATGGTAAAGCAACTTTTAGTTTCTATGCTCCAGTAATCTGGAATACATGTCTAAACGACTACAAAGCTGCTGAGACTTTAGGTTCTTTTAAATCAACGATGAAAACTCTTCTGTTTAGAGCCGTCTTTGAGTAATGTTCTTATATAATTTATGTGCGTTACACTTGATTATTAACTGCCTGTTTCTCATGTTTTTATGCGCTTGTGTAGTTATATTTGTATGCATATAAAAAAAAAACACAAATTTTTCTTTACTCTTTTCCTGAATTGCTGTTTTTAATAATGTGCTTTGTTTCTCTACCACAAAATCAAGTATGTTACTATTTATGATGTATTATTATTATTGTTACTATTATTATTATCATCATCTTTATTATTGTAGCCTGTGCCAGTTCAGTTAAGCAATGTGGCATTTAACCGACAGAAAAAAAACAGGAATAATACTATGGAATGCCAAAGTGTTCAAAATTAAATAAATAAATACAACATTATGAAAGAAATATCAGCATGAATAAATATTAAATAAAAATTTAATGTCACAATGAAATTATTAAAAACTGAATTCATTTCAAATGCAACGCCCATTTTTTGAAATATTTTTCATAATTTTTTTTTAGATTATACATTTGTATAATATATATATATTTAATTAAATATTTATTTCACTGCAATTTACTTCATAATAATATAAATTATTTCAAGACATTTTTATTTAATTCCATCAGTTTTTATTCCAATCTCTCTTTTTCCCAAAGTCAGGTTTTATTTCATAATGAGGTTTTTCATAATGGTATTTATTTCAAAAAGCCATTTAAGAACTGAAGTCGTCCGTCAGCCAATCAGAATCAGCGGTTGAGACCTGGACGCTGATTGGCTGGAACTAAGATTAGTCTTCCTGGATAGCCGTTGTTGTGGCTCTGTGAGCAGCTAGCAGCATGCTAAGTAAAGGGTCGGAGCTGCAGGAACTTTGTTCAGCTCTGGTTGCTCTAACAGGTCATATTGAGAGGAATAACTTATCATGAACCGTTTCAGAGACCCATCTTGATTCGTCTGGATGATATAATCTGAAATGATCCCAGGTTCAGCTCTCAGCTGTCTGACAGTAGCACTGGAGTTCTGCTGTTATCTTTTCTGTTTTGTCCAGCACAACTAGGAGGAGATGGGAGAGGAAGCCCTGGTCGGTTGTTAGCTACAGTCAGTTAAAGGGAGATTTTTTAAACGTGTTCTGTGTTATTTCTGAAATGTTTTAATGATCGTACCAAACAACCGACCTGAGCCTCTTTCCCCAGTCTAATCACGGGCATGGCGCCCTGAGCAGCTTTACACCTAGAACACTGGAGCAGCACCGGCTCTTTGGATTAAACATCCCCATTACAAAAGTGATCAAATATTCTGCCAGTATTATAAGAATTATAAAGCCATACATAAAATCCTAAAGGTATTAAATTCAATAACAGTATTAAACGACTTTAGCCGGTCTTCGTCATTTTTCTCTCCTGTAGGAACATCATGTTTAAGCACCAACCAATCAGCATTGAGGTCCCAATAGCTAATTCTGATTGGCTGGCTAAGACATTATTTTAAATGGCATTTTGAAATAAATACACCATTATGAAAAAACAATTTTATGAAATAAAAGCTAACTTTGTTAAAAAAAAGAGAGAGATTTTTGAATTAAACCTGATTATATTAAATAGAAAAACTCAAAATAAATTATAGTACGAAAAAATTAAATTCTAAAATTAAAATATATTATTTAAATAGTGGGCATTGCATTTTAACAGAATTCCTTTGTTGACTATTTCATTGTCACATTATATATTTACTTAATATTAATTCATGCTGATATTTATTTAATAATGTTTTATTTATTTATTTTATTTTGAACACTTTGGCGTTCCATACCATTCACACTACGAGTCATATTGAAAGAGACTGAAATTGTAATAGATTAAGCAGAAACTGAAATAAAACAAATACTTTATATAAGATCAAAATGATCCCACACAATCAGAAACCTTGAGTTTTCATTCTGGCTAAATGATGGAGGCTTTCCAGGATTTATTTTATATAAAAATCTACCGTTTCTGTAGAGAATCATCCCGTTGACAGATAGAGACGCTCCTGCTTTTTAACCCAGTTTGGCGCAGATGAAACAGCAGCCTATTTCTAGAAGCGAAACGCCGACGCATTGGTATTGTAGAACAACAACAGTTATCTATAACTATCTGAGAACGAACCAGAGGGAAAAGTATTTATGGTAGAAAAAAGTCTGTAGAGGAATATAAAGGAAGAATTAAATCAAAAATCAGGTTTGGTTCTTCTATTAGAACAATGTAGAGCAGATTTCAAGAGTATTTTGTAGTTTTCAGATTAGAGCAGATCCTGAGACATTAAACATTAGGTAGAATTACTCGTTAGCTATTTTCCCGAATCTGTAGAGAACCTGAAACAATTTCAGGCAGAAGCTGCAATTGGAGGTAAACTTTAGCTTTATTGCCTTTTATTTCACACATATATCTTCCTAAATAAACGCCTTAAACCCTTAATCTGCATCCTGCGACATCAACTAACGTTAGGATCGGCAGTTTTTCTTACCTATCCGGTGTAAAATGATCTGGGGTGTCCGGGTGAAATCCAGCAGTCTGCACTGATCATCCATCTCTTCCTCGGACTTGAAGGTTTCTTTAAACTCTGTGGATGTTTCTTCAGCAGGAGTTAACTGCTCGTTGATCAACTCTCCTTGAAGCTGGAATGAAGACCTTCTGACGGGAAACTCCGAGCAGAAGGGAAGCTAACGCTGCTAGCATCACGGCTATCTTCTTCTCGGTGTTTATCGCCGGTTGCCGAACAAGAAACTGAGTCATTACCGCCACCAATTGGTCTGGAGAGGAACTTGCAATATCATTTCCTGATTTATTACAGAATTTCTTATGTGTGCTTTACTGAAGCTAATAACTTCCAGTGTTATGTTAATTTCTCTAAAAACATGTTTTCCTTCTTATAGTTAATCATTAAGTCCATCATGTTTTCTCTGTAAAGTGTTGACTTTTTATTTAAACATCTGTTCTGCTTTCTGAATGGTTTCCTTTTAAACTTACTAATGATGAACTGGAATCTGAACAAATGACTGATCTTAATGGTTCTGTGTTATGGACCATCTAGTAGGGGTGGGCGATATGGCAAAAATAGAATATCACGATCTTTCAATTATATTATCAGGATTTCGATTTTATCAAGATTTTTTTTAAATGATCACCAAAATATCTTAAATTACACATTAAAGAAGAGAAACATGAAATAAATAAATTCATTCAAATTAGGGATAACCAACACAGGGCTAAAATGCTGATATGTCTTTCCCACACCAAAGATCATAGAAATTCAGAGAAAGTTCTGAATGAAACTATACACACACTGTATGCATATACAATATATATATATAAATATTTTTCAAATAACCTCAATAAAAAATGAATCTACATCTTAAACGTATTTAAATGTATTATATAAGATTTTAATCTTGACGCGTCTACTAAAACAGAAATCAAACATGAACTTACTTTAGTTTAAAAATATGATATTCAGAAAATAGAATAAAATCTAATCTTTTAAAATAAAAGACTAATATGCAGCTGCAAATATGTGCAAGATGTATTGTGCAATCTATAATACACCAATTATTAATCCTCGTACAACGGGGTAAATGCAGCTTTAGATGGTTTAAATGTTTTTTTGCAGGATGCTGATATCATAAACAGGCACACATAAAGCTGCCTAATAAAAACGTAAGTGATAACAATGTAGTGTAAAAACACAACGGTATACAAAGTGCTGCTGCTACATAAGATGATGAAGGTAGACTGCAATATAAGCAGTTCTAATTATTCTTCCATCCGTCCAAACATATTGTTAATATTCCCTGCAACTCTCTGAAATACAGCAGCAGAACTGGGAAAAACAATCTCCCAAAAATGACAGATCGTCACACGTGTAGAAAACGGTCTTAAATTGTCAAATCGCACACCCCTACCCACTAGATGGCTAATAATATCACAAGCATTTCTCCTAGAAAAGGGCGGTTAAAATTTCAGCAGACCCCACACATCCTGGATACAAATTTTTCTGATTTCTACCTTCAGGTTAGCACTAGAGTGGTGTTTTGTTTTGTTTTCTTAATTCTTTTTTAAGCAGGTTCCAAAGTGTCCATTTCTTCCCCAGGCTAATGCATCATTGAAGGTCTGACAACCAGAGCAACAGATACTCTGCTGTCAGAGGAGTCAATTGAGTATCGCATGGTATCACATGAATCCATGGGAAAATGTAATATTTGGTTTTTAAGTATAAATTTATGGAATTACTCTGCATCAGTTTTATCGATTATTCTTTTTTTATTACATATAAATTAAGTACAAATGAAAGTTAGAACCTAATCGATTTCTGTAGGTATTATCTTCGACACTCCCTGCATCTTTTAATGTGGTATCTCTCAGTCTGTGTTCCCCCTGATGAGACGACGAATCACGGAGGACAAGCTGGGCGGTCTATAGACATTGCAATTTGATTGCTACTTACAACTAAAAATGAAAAGAAAGCAGAAAACTTTGGAGTCATTCTTCATTAAGAAGCAGACAGGTGATGGATATGATGTTGCCCCTGCTTGTATCTGATATGTGATCCCTCCTAACAGGATTTTAAACACACAGAATTGGGCAGAGTTTTGGTTATTTCTATTTTTTCCTCTTTGATTTATTTTTAAATTTATGTTTTTGTTGTTATTTTATCTTATTAGGGTTTTTTTCTAATGATTTGAATTTGAAATTTATTCAGAGATTATTCATTTCTTTGATTTTACTAATTCATACATAACCTTACGTTAATCTACAGAGTGATTCGGTTTTGTCCTTTGTTTTTGTGGGGTTGTTTTTGCGTTCAATTAGTTCTGGAATATTCAGGGACACAGAGGTCATGTGGAAGGGGATGAGACACTTTGGAGTCTGTAACGCTCACAGGTAAGAGTACACATTTCAACAATCAATGCGTATAGTGATTAAATTTGCAGGAATACTGTTGTCTGCAAAACCCTTTCTGTGTTTCTGCGTTTTCTTTTAGATTTTATAAAGAACATACGCAGAGATGTCGGGCCTTGTACATTTTATTCACTAAATTGACCTATTCAGATCTATATTACCTTCAACATGACTATACTTTTTTTAATCTAACCTTGTTGTGATACTAGTCTTTGTTCATTTTGTTTTTGTAAATATGCATGTCCCCACTTATAATTTTTTGCTGTACTGTAAGGCATAGTGCTGATGCTTATCAGTATTTCCTCCATGTCCTGCTGAGGCTGGGACTCCATGACAGTCACAGGATAACTGAAACTCTGTCCCCTGATTGGTTGACGCGGCTAGAATTGAAGCTGAAGTTCAGAGATTTTCAACTTGAGCAGACTTTTTCACGCGCTGCAAACGCACAAATCCTCTGCGCAGATCAGGCAGAAACGCTTTTTCAAGATGCAGATCTGCTTCTGATTTCAACGCGCTCTTCCATTGACATAACATGTACAGCTGACTCGCCGCTTGCTTAATTCGCTTTTGGTGTGGACGTACTGTCAGCTCCCTGAGCGAACGGCTCAAACTGATACAGTGTGAGGCTGATGGGCATCATAAAGTCTTCCTTTATTTCTAGCGATGTTGGACGTATAGAGATGCTTTATGGAGCTGTTGTGGCAGAATTTTATCTGGTCCCTATGTAAAGGTTTTATGATAGAATAATGCTCATGCACCCTGAGCAGGGTCCTGGAGGGTGCACGGGAGTTCACCCAACCGGTCTACATGTATTTTGTGGACTTGGAGGAGTTCAACCGTGTCCCTCGGGGAGTCCTGTGGGGGTTACTCCGGGAGTATGGGGTACCGGGCCCTTTGATACAGGCTGTTAGGTCCCTGTATGACCGGTGTCAGAGTTTGGTTCGCATTACCGGCAGTAAGTCGGACTTATTTCCAGTGAGAGCTGGACTCCTCCAAGGTTGCCCTTTGTCACTGTTCCTGTTCATAACATTTATGGTAAGGATTTCGAGGCGCAGGCAAGGTGTTGAGGGAATCTGTTTTGGTGGCCTCTGGATCGGGTCTCTGTTTTTCACGGATGATGTGGTCCTGTTGGCTTTATCGGAAGCTGATCTACAGCTTTTGCTGGAGTGGTTCGTGCTGTGAAGCGGCTGGGATGACGATCAGCATCTCCAAATCCAAGACCAAGGTTGGATGAATATAATAACCTGAAATATGCTTTATATTATGTCTTTGTTCTCTCCTGCCTTCACAAGATGGAACAGGTGTTGAGAATGTATAGTCTAGTCTTCCAGGAACCCTGGCCCACCAAGACTGGTTCATGTAAAAACAACAATGACCCAGTCTGTGTGAAGGAGTGCAAAATTCTTCAAGGATGGTTCTCCAGCAGATGTCTTCTACTAGGTCTTCAACCTACATAGGTTGTTTACTCATCGTTATAAAACGATGTTTTGATTTCTGGGGTGCAGGTCAGTTCATACCAACTCTTGGTGTGTTCTGATACTCCCTGTTAACTAACAAGTGTAATTAAATACTCTTGGACCACAGAAGGAATGCTTCTCATCCTTCTTCATTCAACACTTATTACTGGTCAATTATTCTAAGTCTGATTCCGGGATCAGGAGCTAAGCGGCCCCACAGCATATCAGTATGAGTCGTTCGGCTCCAGTTGTATGGTTTATTTTTACTTATATGATGATAATTCTTTGATTATTGTAATTGCTAATAATAACAATGAATTATGACAGGAGACAAGTGCATTTCAACATGCAATACTATTTCTATTAAGCTCTCATTTAAATTTGTTGCTACTTTTAGAATATGTCCAGAAGGCACCTTCTCCTGTCCCTGAGAGCAACTTGTTGCCTGCGGTACATATCACTTGGTGGTGGTCTAATCCTTCACCTAGTACCAGTTTGCCATGGGAGATACTATCAGGGGCATAAAGCCCCCGGCACTTTAACTCCTGGGATGATTGGGACACTCAAACCGCTCAACCAAGAGAAGGTGCCAGGGAGGGCTGTAACCAGGTTTTCCTTAAAGCCTCCCCTGCCAACTCAAATTCTCTTTCTGATAACTTAGATGTAGAAAACTCATTTGTATGAACCAAATCTTAGTTAAATCCACAAAATATTGACCACAAAATAAAATACTGCATTTTCAATCAAACTTTATTTATAAAGCGCTTTTCATATAAAAAAATCCAGTTCAAAGTGCTTTATAGAATAAAAGCCCACACATATCACCCCTCCCCCACAATCCAATTGTAATATTTTAATTTTACATTTTAATACAGTCACAAAACAATTTTTTTATTATTTAATCTAAAATTATATATAAAAATATATGTTTGTGGTTGATATGACAAAAAAGTAAGTCTATAATCTATGTTTAGACAATTTAAATTTCTTCATGAAGTTTAGTTCATTAATTAAGAAGTTTACCCATGAATACAAAACAGCCACAGCATAAAATAATACATAAAAAAACAGAAAAGTTTCCCGATAAATACATTTTTTTCCTTAGTTCCCCTCCTTTTGCTGCATTTTTCTAACTGGAAATGTAGCTGGAAGAGGACTCTTGAACGGCGTTGGTTGGTTTTCATTAGGGTTTTCACGTGTGTGAAATCTCATGTGTTTATTCAAATTACCTTTCTGAAATCTTTTGCCACAAAGTGTACAAGAGACAGACTTCCAACCTGGGTGAGATTTCATGTGACAGATCAAAAGACTTTTCAGAGTGAAACCTTCCTCACAAATTGCGCAAGAGAAAGATTTCTCACCTGTGTGTTCCCTCATGTGACTATTCAAACCACGTTTCCGAGTAAAACCTTTGGCACAAATTAGACAAAAGAATGACTTCTCACCTGTGTGCAACCTCATGTGACTAGTGAAAGGAACTTTATCAGTAAAACTTTTCTCACAAATTGTACAAGAGAAAGACTTCTCCCCTGTGTGTCGCCTCATGTGACTACTTAAATGAGATGTCTGAGCAAAACGTTTAGCACAAACTGAACAGGAAAAAGGCTTCTCACCTGTGTGTCCCCTCACGTGAATAGCCAAATTACTTTTCTGAGTAAAACTTTTGCCACAATGTGTACAAGAAAAAGGCTTCTCATCTGTGTGTAATCTCATGTGACGAGTCAAATGACCTTTTTGAACAAAACATTTGCCACAAAGTGTACAAGAGAAAGGCTTGTCACCTGTGTGCAATCTCATGTGATGGGTCAATTGACCTTTTAGATTAAATCCTCTCACACAAAGTGTACAAGAAAAAGGCTTCTGGTCTGTGTGCAACCTCATGTGATAAGTCAAACTACTTTTCACCGTAAAACTTTTGCCACAAACTGTACAAGAAAAAGGTTTCTCACCCGTGTGTAACCTCATGTGATCAGTCAAATTTCCTTTCTGAGTGAAACCTTTACCACAAATTGTACAAGAGAAAGGCTTCTCACCTGTATGCCCCCTCACGTGACGAGTCAAATGACTTTTCAGTGTAAAACTTTTGCCACAAAGTGTACAAGAGAAAGGCTTTTCACCTGTGTGTTCCGTCATGTGATAAGTCAACTGAGATGTCCGAGCAAAAGGTTTAGCACAAACTGTACAAGAAAAAGGCTTCTCACCCGTGTGTACCTTCAAGTGATCAGTCAGGTGACATTTATGAGTATAACTTTTGCCACAAAGTGAACAAGAAAAAGGCTTTTCACCCGTGTGTACTTTCATGTGAACAATCAAGCTACGTTTCACAGTAAAACTTTTACCACAAAGTGTACAAGAGAAAGGCTTCTCACCTGTGTGTATCTTCATGTGATAAGTCAAACTATGTTTCACAGTAAAACCTTTCCCACAAAGTGTACAAGAAAAAGGCTTCTCACCTGTGTGTACCTTCATGTGATCAGTCAAATTACCTTTCAGAGAAAAACTTTTGCCACAAACTGTACAAGTAAAAGGCTTCTCACCTGTGTGTACCTTCATGTGAACAGTCAAATTACTTTTCTGAGTAAAACGTTTGCCACATAGTGTACAAGAGAAAGGCTTCTCTCCTGTGTGAATTCTGATATGCTTTTCAAAAACAGATTTTTGTGTGAAGGTTTTTCCACATGACAGACATTTGAAAAGCTTCTCAAATTGGTGACTTTTCAAGTGTGATATCAGGTCACTATTTTCAGTAAAATAATCACCACAAACTTTACAAGAATATAAATAGTTTTCTGTTTGAGTTGTTTTCTTCCTTTTGGGTTCTGAATCATTACGCTTTGTGGTCTTCTTACGTCTCTTCTTTTGTGCCGGCCATTTATCTCGCTTTGATCCTGAGTCAGTTTCATTGAAGTCCTGAGAGATGACTTGGTTCCTGATTGGTTCTGGTTTATTGTGACAGTTTTCCACAAGAGTAGGAGTCACAATGAATGTATGTTCAGTCTCCTGCTTCAATACTAGCTGATCTTTTTGTTCATTTATGCCGAGATCCAATGGTTCGGCTTTCATCCAGGGCTGCTCGGACTCTTGCTGTTCTTTCACCTGAAGAGGTTCTGGTTCCTTCTGGTCCAAACTGGAATCACTCTCCTGTTTACAGAGCTGCTGGTCAGAGAAAACCTCTTCTTTCCACACATTATCCAGTAGATTGTCTGAAAAAGAAAACACAGAAAAAGGCTGTTCATTCAGCGTTAAAGGTCGCATTTACTCATTTTGTCAATGAATTTCCTTTGGTCTCTAGCCAAAATCTATCCCTTGTTGGCTTTTTTACATGGAAAGAAATCCTGTTTCACACCTGTGTCAGTAGGTTGCAGTTTTCAGAGGAGTGTGGAGTGAAGCTCGTTATTCAAGATATGTTAATGTCTCGTCTATGAATAGATGACATCAATAAAAACTTACCACTGCTTTCCACAGGACGCGTAGGTGCCGCATAATGTAATGGACGCATTGTACTCGCAAATGTGGTGTGTCCCTGCCCATGAAACAGGACATTTTGGGTCAGTGGACGGAATACTTTGAAGACCTCCTCAATCCCACCAGCATGCCTTCCAGTTTGGATGCAGAGTCTGGGGACATTGGGATGGGCTCTCCAATCTCTGGCACTTAGGGCACATACAGTGGGGCATAAAAGTATTTAGTCAGCCACCGATTGTGCAAGTTCTCCCACTTAAAATGATGACAGAGGTCAGTAATTTTCATCGTAGGTACACTTCAACTGTGAGAGACAGAATGTGAAAAAAAAAATCCAGGAATTCACATTGTAGGATTTTTAAAGAATTTATTTGTAAATTATGGTGAAAAATAAGTATTTGGTCAATAACAAAAAATCAACTCAATACTTTGTAATATAACCTTTGTTGGCAATAACAGAGATCAAACGATTACTATAGGTCTTTACCAGGTTTGCACACACAGTAGCTGGTATTTTGGCCCATTCCTCCATGCAGACCTCACTTACGGAAGTTTGTTTTGTTCACTGTTATATGGTTATGTTGAATCTTTTTATGAATGGGTGAAGTTCAATGTTGTCACAAATGCAAAGGGGTTAATTATGAATGAGAGGAGTGAAAAAGGAAAAAAATGACAATAACAAAAACAGTATTAACATCGCCTCATACAATGTGAACGGGGTACTCAATCCTATTAAAAAGGAGTCAAATTTTAAATAAGATGAAAAAAGAAGGAGTCAGGGTACTCCTATTACAGGAGACCCACCAAACAGAAAAGGAGCACGCAAAGCTTAAGAGGAATGGTTACAATCAGATATTTTCAGCTTCCTATAAATCTGGACACAGGAGAGAAGTAGCTATTTTAATTTCGGGAAAGATTCCATTTACAAAAATACACAAGACAAGCGACAAAGAGGGGCGGTTTGTCTTGGTTAAGGGGAAAATAGGAGGAAAAATGGTTACTTTTATTAATATTTATGCCTCATCGAGATCTGACTGGAGCTTTTACTCTTAATTGTTTGACCTAATGACAACAGAGGAAGGAGGTATTAGCAGGAGATCTAAACCAAAGACTTAATTCAAAGCTAGACTCCTCTGCAGGTGCCAAAAATAAATGCAATTTCCTAAAAAATTGAAGGGAATGATGACTGAATTGGGTATTGTAGATATATGGAGAGACTTAAACCCATCATGTAAAGAATATACATATTACTCTGCACCACACAAGATATATTCAAGGATTGATTATTTTTTTGTTTAATAAGGATAAACATATGGTTAAGGAATTGCAACATTGGAGTAATGGATGTATCAGACCATATCCTCTTTATTTATCACTACTACTCGGGAGCGAGATAAAGACCACAGTCTGGAGATTAAATGCGGGTTTATTAAATGGACACATGAAGGAAGAAATCGTGAAGGATTTTCAAACATACATGGAGGAAATGATAATGATTTGTCCCCGTCTGTGCTTTTGGGATGCATGTAAAGCCGTGATAAGAGGGAAGCTTATAGCCAAATCATCATATTTAAAAAAGGCATGACAGCTAAAATTGGACAAAATAGCACTATTTGCGGACGACATTTTACTTTATTTGTCAAATACAGATACTTCCCTCCCCGCATTAATGGAATCCCTTACAGAATTCGGCCATCTTTCAGGTTATTAAATAAATATACAAAAAACACAGGTTATTCCCTACAACTACAAACCATGTTAGGCAATCAAGAAGGATTATAAATTAAATTACTACTTAAAATCTATAAAATATTTAGGAGTCAAGATACCTCAAGATTTAGGACAATTAAAATTCATAAATTACGACCCACTGCTCGACAAAATTGGATCCGATATTAGCAGATGGAATTTGAGATCTTACCTGAATATTACACAGAGTGGAGGTGATAAAGCTTAATGCACTACCAAGGCTTTTATATTTGTTTCAGAGTTTACCGGCGGAAGTGACGGAGAAAGAATTCAGGAGTGGGACAAAATTATCTCAAGATATATTTGGCAGGGGCGAAGACCAAGGGTCAGGTACAGAACGTTGTAATTACCTAAAAACAAAGGAGGGCTTGAATTTCCATGTCTGCACAGATAAAAATACTGTTAAACATTTTTAACCCGTCCTTCATTGCAAAATGGAAAGAAATTGAGGTCAACATAACAGAGGGGGTTCCAACACAGGCCATAATAGGTGACACCAACCTAAAAATTTCATTCAAGAAGGAATAAACCATTGGTTAGATAACTAACTTAAGATCTTGTCTGTTTTGATTGGGGGGAAAAATGACTTAAGAATACAAAGTAGACTATTAAGATGGATTGGATATGATACAGAGTTTACTCCAAACAGGACTGACAAGAACTTCAGATGTTCCGGGAATGCTTAAGACGGATGAAAGTAAAGAGTTTTCAAGAGATGAAAGATCAATATAGTCTATCAAATCAGGACCAATACAGATAGATCCAATTAAAACTCTATCTAGAGCAAACGGTCAGGGAAAACATTGAGTGAAGGGGAATGGATCTCATTAGGATGTTCATTTTAGCATATGAAAATTATGAAAAAATAATTTCAAAACTATATATGATTGTGGAGGATTTAAAGGAAAACGATACAATTTATATAAAACAGAGGTGGGAGAAGGAGGCTAATATTGTTATATCAATGGAGGAATGGGAGGAAATACATAGGCAGCAGTGGAAGACGACTTGTTCTTTGTCGTGGAAAGAACATGGGTGGAGGAATTTTATAAAATTCTTAAGGACACCAATATAGACAAAGCAACATGAATCAAAATGTTGCAGAACCTGTGGAGTTGATAAAGCCAACCATTTCCATGTATTTTGGGCATGCCCCCTCATTAACAGTAACTGAGCAAACTATGAACCCAGAACTCAGGGCTTTCCACATAGACAAAGACTAGCCAGTAATAATATGAAAGTAGCCAGCTTGGCCATATAATGTAAATGTAAGTAAAAGCACAATATTCATGTGCATTTATTAACTTTGTCGTAAACAACAGAATATGTATACAAATAAAATAAAAATACTCTTAAGTAAAAGACGTTTCCAACAAAAATTTAACAAAAACTTAATGGTTTCATATCTCCATTCTGCTCTTTAATCAACTTCACTGTGTCACTATCTTCCCATTCAGGATCAGAGTCCATGCCCAACTCAAAATATTGCAGCAGCAACAATATAACACTTGTAGGTGTACATTAAAATGCCACCATTAAAATAAAAAAATCTGAAAATGTTTTGATTTGAACAATGAATGTCCCTTTTAGGATGAATACAGAATATTAATACTACTCTGAAACACTTAAACTGACCACTTTTCTTCTTTAAGAAGCCTTCCAGAGTCTGCTGATTGGATTTTCTTTTTGCTGGCATCTTTCTCACACCTCTGGGCAGGAAGAAACCATGAACAGGAGAAGATTACTAATACTTATTATTATTATTACAAATACTACTATTATGTGACTGGGAGCGCTACTCTGGCGACTGCAAGCCCTTCAGTGACCGGATCAATAAAGTATCTTTGAATTGAATTGAATAATAAGACATTTGCTCAAATATAATATTACTTTACTACTACTATTATCACTAAATTATTATCATAATTATACAACATATAAAGTAGCAATAAAAACTGATTTGCACAGCTAAAAATAAAAAACAGGCAATACATGCTGGCATAGTATGGCATCAACGGGCTTTCTGTGGTTGTAAATCTCTTCATTTCAGTTCATGACACGTTCACAGTGCAGTGGTGGCTACACAACAGCAAATAATTCTCCCTTATAAACAAACGAAAACACACTCTTACGAATCTGTTTGTTTTCACTAATTGAACGCTTGAAGGGAGGACTGAATTACCAAAATGACGCTCTGATTCTCGTCTATGACGGCTCCGACAGTCTGGTTTTACAACAACGCCGCCGTGGACTTAGCCTTTCCGCATCATCCATTTAGCTAGACCTGAGTCAAGAGCCCCATGATAACACTGTGTACAACTTAAGCGGGCGGAAGGATATTAGTTCAGTGCGACCGGCCAAAAGTATATTAAAGGACCGGGCGGAGCAGCAGAGTTTGAAAGCTACCCCAGTTCACATAGCATTCTGGCGGAGAACAGAGCCGTGTCACAGCGGGACTCATGCTGAAGTAAGAAAGGGAAAATACGATGGGCGTGCTAACGTCGTGCACAGCATTGCACAGTCATAATCCTGGTCATAAATTAGTAGCCGGCTGGACTTTATTAAGTAGTCGGCTATATAGCCGGCAGCCGGTGCTTGAGGAAAGCCCTGAGAACTATACGGCAGGACCTTGTCAATGATCTGAATAGAGCTGGGACCACAGTCTCAAAGAAAGCCATCAGTAAGACACTCCGCCGTCATGGATTAAAATCCTGCAGTGCACGCAAGGTCCCCCTGCTCAAGCCAGCGCATGTCAAGGCCCGTTTGAAGTTTGCTAATGACCATCTGGAGGATCCAGAGGAAGAATAGGAGAAGGTCATGTTGTGTTATGAGACAAAAGTGGAGCTTTTTCGTCAAAACTCTACTCGCCGTGTTCAGAGAAAGAAGAAGCATGAGTACAAACTAGGGCTGAGTGGAATACCGAAAGTCTACCGATACCAAAATTTATGATTGTTACTGACGTCATTTTGTCCGTGCCGGTCAATTCGGTATGTAAAAAAAAAAAGATGTTATATTTTAGCATTGCTCCTGCCCCTTTAAGAAATCAGCGTTGCCTTGAGTCACGTGACTACGCACAGTCATGTGACACACAGAGGCAATAATATGCAACTGAGCAGAAAGCGCTGCTAGAAGCTACTGTGTAGCTATATTTAGCAAGGATTTAGTCTCATCTACCAACTGTTTTTCAGAAAAATGCAACTAGTGACAAATAAAGTGACTTTTGATGATGTTATTGGACACTTAGGCTCTAACGTGGGGGACATATGTTTGCTACTGCAGCAACGGAGCTGCAGAGCGCGTCTAGCTTCTAATAGCTCCACCCGCCCAGGTCCTGCTCAGGCAGACCAGTTATGTGTTCTGTCTAAAATAAATGACTGCACACTAAAATTACCTATTTCACTCAGACCCTGTAATTTTCTCACCTTATCTGGTCTGTATGATGACTTCCGAGTTTAAACTGGACTCTTAAGAAAAACAGAAAGGAGTTGGAATCAAACACTGAATTAAAAGACTGAAGTCAATAAAAAGCAAGAAGCCAGCATATTTTAATTTAATTTTTTTAAAGAACATTATCTAAACTTGGCCACTACCGGACATTAACTACAGAAAAAGACCTCTACATAAACACATTAACCAGTTTTGCAAATACGCACTTTACTGGAAGCACATTTTAACAGTGTATAGCAGTGTATATATAACAGATTAATACTTGATTTTCACCTCTCTCACTGCACATACTACTGAGGAGTCCCACTAGGGGGCAGAGTAGGCCTACAGAGTACAGAACTCAGGGCAAAACAAACATTGCGACAGCAAAGGATATTATCAACTGTTTTGGCAGCAGTGTTTTTGAAGGTAGGCACATATGTACCGCTATTGTTGCGTGTTTTCTTGATGCTTTTGTCGCCATGTGCCAAATATATATTTTTGCTGAAGAAAATTACAAAAATAGTAACGCACAGTGGCTTGAACAAATAACTTTAATCTGATTACCTGTATGGAAATAGTAACGCGTTAAGATTAGTCGTTACTGAAAAAAGTGGTCATATTAGGAGTAATGCGCTATTAATTAACGCGTTACGGGCCTCACGGCCCACAACCGGGGGGCAAAAGCTTCATTAAGCTGCCCAAATAAAAACCACACCTAAGCCACTCAGCACTCACAATGGCTGCACATCCGAATACGTCGACAACATAGCAGGCGAAAAGCAGTATGCGAGCGATGTATTCTAATCTCCAGTATGGATCTGACTTGTAGACATAAAGTTCCTGGATGTGTAATACCGCCACAGTAAGCAGCCGGTGGACGCTACGCTATCCCACAATGCAGTGGAAGCCCCAAAATCATAGAAGAGCGACCTAGCTAAAATTGGCTACAGACGAACTATCAACCATTGACACTGCCACAATTTCGGCGTATAAATGTATATGTAGCGATGTTACTGATAACTGTGATTGTTTCTAACATTTAAGTTATACCAGACAAAATAACTGCTAGTGGATAGCAGGACCACAGGTGAACGTAACGTAAACATCTGGGTCAACAGACACGCAAAATGGTGGAGCAATTTCTTTTTTTTTCTTCAAAAAACATTATTACAATACATCTAATTTCATACCTACTACTCGCTCGTTTGCTACAAAGTACTTACTACATCAACAGGTGAGTAGTATTTGCTACGTAGCATGTAGTACATACTAAGGATTCTGATGCAGGGAATGTCCTAGGCCTTTTCTGTATAAGCTGTAATTGTTTCCATTAGTTTGCACTTTGAGATTGCACTCTGAAATAACATATTTACTTTGTACTTACAAAAGTCTCGGAGTTTGTTTTCAGGTTGGGTTTCTTTTTTGCAATAAAAATAGATAGTTTACAAGACTGGATAAATAATCGTGATTAATAATCATGATTACAATACTGATAAAAATAATCATGATTATTGATTTGGTCATAATCGTGCAGCCCTAGTAAAAACCCAGGAACACCATCCCAACTGTAAACCATGGAGGTGGAAACATCATTCTTTGGAGAAAGCTTTCCTGAAAAGGGGACAAGACGACTGCACCACATTGAGGGGAGGATGGATGTGGCCATGTATGGTAATGTCTTGGGTAACAATCGCCTTCCCTCAGTAACAGCATTGAAGATGGGTCATGGCTTGGTCTTCCAGCATGACAACAACCCGAAACACACAGCCAGGGCAACTCAAGCCTAGTTTTTGCTTCTCCGACCCCAAATTTGCACTTAGACGCAGATATATTTATGGAGACGTTTTCTGTTTATAGTACTCCGCTCTTCCACTGCATTCTCTATAGTTTTTTCAGTGTTGCTCGACCAGTACAGCAGGGGGTGCTACGTTTTCATGGCGTCTCTGCCTACTATCACACAGCGCCGCTTCTGTTTTTTCTAGGCTTGTGAACGCATTTCTTCCTTAAGCAGCAATGAACGACAGAAAGTACGTTTTGAATAAGTTGTAAAGCTTTTTACTAGAAGTGCGGATTATAGAATCCTCTAGGAACACATGGAAACAAAACACAGCAGCCATTTTTTTTTGTTTTCCAACACCTCCTTGTGTTCACAATCGCCAAAGAAACAGATTAGATAAATTATCCTTGCAATATAAAGCCAAACGCTGCATTAACTACTGATAACAGCGACTATAGAGCCCCGTTCTGGTGAAACGATCTCTGGCTGTTTCTGAAACTGACCAATCAGATGCATACGATATCCGTCGAAGGAGTTAAAATTTGGGCCTCTGCTCCGTGCGTCCTTGCGTAGGTGACGGAGAGCCCTTGCGTTGACGGATAATGCCGTTGTGTCAGTCCGTCTCCTTCAAAACGCAGATGCATAAACTAGGCTTAAGGAGTGGCTCTGTAAGAAGCATCTCAAGGTCCTGGAGTGGCCAAGCCAGTCTCCAGACCAGAATCCAATAGAAAATCTTTGGAGAGAGCCTAAAGTCCGTATTTGCCAGCAACAGCCCCAAAACCTGGGCTGGACGCTTGGACAAAGTTTCAGCCGTTGTGTCTGTCAATACTCTCCCAAGAGGATGCTGAAGATTTATATCTATTCGCAATCATGTTGATCGGATTTCTGCTGATTGGAATGGGCAGTTACTGGAACTACCGAAAAATGGAGCAACAAAGATCTGAAACACGGTCGAGATTGGTCACTGTTCTGGAAGCGATTGGACGGCTAAGGGAACAGTTGGATGCCTTGATTCGTGCTAACGGGACTCAGAACCAAATGCTGGGGGAGGAGGGACGAAGAACAGACGCTGTTAAGAGGCGATCTGGCCGGCGCTCTGGGACTCATCCGCAATTTGTCATCGGACTTGGAGAAACTGTCGGTGCGGATTGGGGCAACCGGAAATTAATTGGATTTGGAACTATTAATCTGGCAATTAATTTGGATTTGGAACTTTAATTAGAACTACAATTTGGCTGAATTAGATTATAAAAGAAACCACTGAAAGACTGAAGGGCCAGAAAGGAATATTTGAGCTCTCCCTGCTATCCAAATAATTTATATTTTGGCTCCCATGAAGACCTTCAACCTGGTCCTAATCAAATGTCCCCGAGAAGAATGTCAACAGAGTCTGCTCTCCCCCGTACACCTGCATCTACTGACGCACACACTGACACGGTTACACACTCTCACATTCACACACACCATCTCGCTGTATCCTAAATTCTCTCTCCTGCAACAGGAACCTGGAGAACAGCGCGCCTAGGTTTGGCAGCAGGTTAGCCTGTGGACTGGAGCTCATACCTGCCCATCCGTCCTGATGTGTCATTGTTAATGTCTGAATATATGCTTAAATGTTTGTTGGGGTGGTTTTTTCTATGACCTGCGTTGTGAGTGCTGTACGGACCCACAACACAGTTGAGCATTTTTTCCCCTCACCGTGGAACCCTCCCCTCCCCAGATGTGTATCTCTCTATGTTTCATAAACGGGAGCGCCGCTCGGTGGCTGCATGCCCAACAGTGACCTGGATCTGTTTGTTGTTGTTTTTAATGATCTTGGACAGGTTGTACTATATCTGCAAATTCCTAGTATGTGTCATACTTGTATGTGTCATACTTGGGCATTGAAGCTGATTCTGATGTAAATAATAAATCATTAAATGGTTTAGCACCAAAGTATGTTGAAGATGTATTGTCGTCATATCAACACAGCAGATGACTCAGGTCCTCCAACTTTATTTTAATAACCATCCCTTGAACCAGAACCAAACAGAGAAAAGCAGCTTTTAGTTTCTATGCTCCAATAATCTGGAATAAACTTCCAGACGACTGCAAAGCGTCTGAAATGTTGAGCTCTTTTAAATCAAAGATGATATCCCTTCTGTTTAGAGCTGCCTTTGAGTAATGTTTTAATATAATTTTGTGTGTGTTACTCTTGATTATAACATGCTGTTTTTCCACTTAATTGTGTCTAATCTTTTTATGCTCTTCTTTAGTTTATACATGTATTTTTTTCTCTATACGCTTTTCCTGAATTGCTGTTTTTAATCATATGCTTTGTTTCTCTGCTACTAAATCAACTAAATTACCTTGTTGTTGAAAGTGTGCTATACATATAAAATTGCCTTGCTTTATTATTATTATTATAGTCTAGTTCAGTAGAGCAAATGTGGCATTTAACCTGCAGAAAATAAGAGGAATAATTCAAACTAAGAGTCATTTTCGAATAGACTGAAGTGATAGATTAAGCAGGGACTGAAAGGAACAGGACAAAACAAGGAAATAAAAGAAATATTTTATTTGCCGCTATGTCAAAATGATACAACAAGCAGAAACCTTCAGTTTTCTTTCTGGCTAAATTATGGAGGATTTCCAGGAATTATTTTTATTTAAAAATCTACTGTTTAGGTACAGAATCATCCTGCTTTTGAACCCAGTTTGGCGCTTATGAAACAGCAGCCTATTTCTTGAAGCGAAACGCCGACGCATCTGTGTTGTTCTACCGACCAGTATAAAAAGATATCTGAGAACGAACCAGAGGAAAAATTACAGTAAAAAGTCTGTAGAGGAATCTAAAGGAAGAATTAAATGAAAAGTCGGGTTTGATTCTTCTATTAGAACAATGTAGAGCAGGTTTCAAGTGTATTTTGTAGTTATAAGATTAGAGCAGATGCGGAGACAGTAAACATTAGGTGGAATTACTCTTTAGCTATTTTCACGAATCGGTGGAGAACCTGAAACAATTTCAGGCAGAAGCTGCAATCGGAGGCAAACTTTAGCTTTGTTGACTTTTATTTCACACATATATCTTCCTAAATAAACGCTTTAGTCCACAAGTCTGTTGCTCCTTTACTTCAGTGAGCTGTGTTTTGAGGAAGTCCAACACTTTAATGAAATCGATTTCCTCAGCCACATCACTCAACTTCTTTGGAAGTTGGCAACGAAAGTTCAAATCCAGTGCGCCTCTTGAGCGCCATATTTTCCAGATTCATTAGGATTCGTCCTAGAGTGAATTCTCATGTGAGTACTGAGGTTACCTTTCACTTTAAACTCTTTGCCACAGATTGTACAAGAGAAAGGCTTCTCACCTGTGTGAGTTCTCATGTGAGTAACCAGCATGCATTTCTGATTAAACCCTTTGCCACAAATGGTACAAGAGAAAGGCTTCTCACCTGTGTGAGTTCTCATGTGAGTAATAAGCGTGCATTTCTGATTGAACCCTTTGCCACAAATTGTACAAGAGAAAGGCTTCTCACCTGTGTGTATTCTCATGTGATTAACCAGCGTACTTTTCTGATTAAACCCTTTGCCACATACTGTACAAGAGAAATGCTTCTTAACTGTGTGTATTCTCATGTGACTAACCAGATTAGATTTTAGTGTAAATGCTTTGACACACATTGAACAAGAGAAAGGCTTCTCACCTGTGTGTACTCTCATGTGAGTAACCAGGGTACTTTTCTGAATAAACCCTTTGCCACACATTGTACAGGTAAAAGGCTTCTCACCTGTGTGGGTTCTCATGTGATTAACCAGCGTACTTTTCTGAATAAACCCTTTGCCACACATTGTACAGGCAAAAGGCTTCTGACCAGTGTGAATTACCATGTGTTGATTCAATGACTTTTTTGATGTGAAAGCTTTTTCACAGCCATTACAGTGAAAACGCTGTTCACCTGTGTGTGTTTTCATGTGATCCTTTAATTCTATTTTTCCCATAAAACCTTTTCCACATATCTTACATGGAAAATGCTTTTCACCTGTGTGACCCTTTATGTGTAATATCAAAATTCTATATTCAGTAAAAAAATCACCACAAATTTGACAACAATACAAATAATTTTCCGTATCAGTTTCCTTCTTCTTTTTGAGTTTCCTTCTTCTTTGAGTTTGAGAATTGTTACGCTTCGTGGTTTTCTTACATCTCTTATTTTGCAACGGTGCTTTCTGTTGCTTTGATCCCGAGTCTTTATGATGGTTTCCTTCCTGATCCTGGTTCTCAGTTTCATTGGAATAATAAGAGATGACTTGGTTCCTTATTGGTTCTGGTTTAATGTGGAACTTTTCCAAAGGAGTAGGAGGCACCATGAATGCATCTTCACTCTCTTGCTTCAATACAAGCTGGTCTTTTTGTTCATTTATGCAGAGCTCCAATGTTTCAACTTTTAACCAGGAATGTTTTGGCTTTTTCTGCTCTTCATTTATATTAAGAGGCTCTTTCTGGTCCAAACTGGAATCGCTCTCCTGTTTAAACAGCTGCTGGTCAGACAAAACCTCTTCTTTCCAAACAGAATCCAGTAGATGGTCTGAAAATAAAAACAAGAGAAAGCCTTTCTATTTGAGGTTAACACAAACTTTGCTGTATTTATTCCATGCATGTAAATGTGCTTTGAAAAGTCTTGAGTCCTAACTAAATACTGAAATGAGACACTGAGGTAAATATTAAAATTAATTGTCCTATTCGTATTTTAGTCAAGCAGTTTAGTCAAGCAGTTTATGAAGGAAAATATTATGTAACTGATTTCAATTTTACATTTATATAAACAAAATAAAAAAATAAATTACAATTAGATTGACCTCATAAAGCAATCTGGGCTTCCATAAAACATTAGCAGTAATACAGGCTGATCTCCACCGTGCCATGTGTCACATTGGCGCAGTAATCAAAGCAAAGTATGTCTCTTCCAGATACATGTACCGTACGGTGCAATAATCTATGTTGTTGCAACTTCTTAAAAGACTAAGAACTAATCAGGTTCAATAAAGCTGAGTAAATAAATGTTCCAGTAAAGAGTCTAAAGAGCAAATCAAAGTACAGCTTAGAGCTTAGATATCCAGCCTCAATGTTAATGGGCAGCTGGTCAGTGAACCCCAGCTTACAGTGGGGAGAACAAGTAGTTGATAGACTGGTGATTTTTGAAGTTTTCCCACTTACAAAGCATGTAGAGGTCTCCAAATTGTATCAAAAGATACTCTTCAATTGTGAGGGACATAATCTAAAACAAGAAGATTGGCTAGGCCACCCCAGGACCTTGAGATGCCTCCTACGGAGCCACTCCTTAAAGGAAAAGTTCGGTATTTTACACTTAAAGCCCTGTTTTAAGAATTTTTATGATGAAATAGAACGGTTTTGATAGAAATTTGGACAAATTCTGCTTTTAAGTTTCTTTGTTAACACCTTCCCACCCTCACAATGGGAGCATAGGTGCCCAGAAACATACGTTCCTAAAACGCATTAAACTTTAGTTTACAAAGATGTGAAACGCACCAAGTGATCAGGGGTGTTCACTGATTTGCTCACACAAAAGTCGACGCAAAAGATGTTTTCCAACAGGTGTTTTACCATTCATTTCAAAACTGGTGACCTATTTCTTTTTTTTTTTTTTTGAGTAATTGACACTGAAGCCCAGCTGGTGGCGGTAATGTACCTTTGCATTTATACAGTTGACTCAACGACTGTATAAGACTATAAGTCTGTATAAGTCTGTACAGTTGTGGCGAAAAGTTTTAAAAATAACATAAATATTGGAAATTCGAAAAGTTGCTGCTTAAGTTTTTATAATAGCAATTTGCATATAGTCCAGAATGTTATGAACAGTTACCTATAGAGCCAGAAAAGTCTCATAATAAATAAACTAACACAGGGTTTTTCACAAATGCATATTCGGAAATGCTCATGGTCTGTTTCACAAATATAATTTTCCGAAACACTTGTAATATGAATTGCTCACAATGAGGTTAAAAAACGCACACGATCTGTTTCACAAATGCACACAAGCTGTTTCACAGATATAATTTTGAAAAAAGCTTCAAATATGTACTCACAGATCATACAAATTCCTGAATGTCAATGAACTCACCACTTCTCATTTGTGAACCTCTCTGCATTCGTGAGAGAATTCTGTGTGGTGAGTTCATGCCCACTGTTTAATAAACTGAGGAAATGGATTACTAATTACTAATTTTGTAAAATTCTTTTGAGATCTTCTTGAATCTCTTACCAGACTCATAAGAGGCCACAATCTTGTTTTTGAGGGCATCCCAGAGTTCTTTAGATCTCACCATGGCTCTCACTTCACCATTCAACAATCAGGAGCACCCCAAACTAAATCTGGGGTTTAAATATGGCAAGTCTCTTTTGAAAAGCTGGTTAACAATGTACTGATCATGTGCACCTGACGTGATACACCTGTGTGTGATTTTAACCATTTTAAGTGGTTTTGATTTCCTCACCAGAAAATGCATTATTTTTAAATTACATGCCACATGGAGTTTTAAAAGGGCTTTTATTTTTTGTTGTTGTGTATATTATTTGGATTAATCAGTATCATAAAAATTGTTATTAAATATCCATATGGTCAAACATATTTTAAAATAAACAGGCTTTCATTAGGTTTCCTAATTTTCTCACCTGACTGTATGCGTTCTCAGATCACTCCACTGCACGCTTGACTTGGCGGCAAAAAAATTACACCATATTGAACTAGACTAAGAGACCATTAAAAGGCTCCGGAACCCATTGCAGAAGCTTTGGATTATTAGCTGATTAGATCAAGACCCTTTCAGCCTTAAATATTGAACCTTTTCACAATGTTGTAATTTAGAGATTTGGATTTATGAGTTTTCGTAAGCTGTAAATCATCTTCATCAATGTTATAACAAGTGAATGCTTGAAATATCCAGATGTTCATGAAATGAGTCTATATCATATTTTAGTTTTACCTTTTAAGATAAATAAGAGAACCCAAAAAACTTTTGCACGATATTCTAATTTTAAATCTTCACCGTACACCCTTTTCAAAATTGATTTCTGTCGGACTACGGCAAAAATTCGACTCCCTGTTGCTCCATGTAAACAATCTGATTTGTAGGGGCTAAGTATTTTATCGATCCTTTATCGAACTTTGTCGCATCACAAACCGGGTTAGAAAGAATCCGCTATTAGTCTAGCACAATCTAATTCAGGTTTCAAGAGTCTCTCATTTTAAGGGCGTTTTCACATGGTACGGGAGTCCGTACTCGGATACCGTATTTGGTCACAATCCACTTATTTCGTACCATGTGATCACAGACTGGACCGTGCCAGGATACGGCCAGAGAGACCTGCCTTGGAGGTAGTATCCAAGTCCAGGTACGAGCGGCCACGGATCATGTGAACACAACCCGTTCTCTGGCCGTACTCAAGACAATAGACGCGCTCCACGCGGAAATGACGACACCGCCGGCCGAAATTACAGAATCACCTCGCGACCATAAAAATACCAAAACAATATGATTTAAGCATCCAACAGCAACACAGCAGGTTACAAAACGGCGGGTTTACTACAACACTCACCCTGTAGATGGCTTCAGGTAGCAGCTGACCAGTAAACCAGTTTTTTTACATTCTAGGCTGTCGCTCGTTTTATGACGTCGGTACTTCTCACTCCCTTGTTTGTTGGATAACTACAGACTTATTTGTATACCGCCACCTGCTGTTTAGGTGTAGTAAAACACTGGATTCAAGTACGGGTCAAATATGTGCCATCTGAACAGAAGAAATTTGCATTTTCTCTGGCCATATTCTGGCACGGCCACACATGTGAAAACTGCTTAATTTTCAGATTAAAGCTGATTAAAAATGTGGAGTGTTGAGCTACTTCCTAACAACTTAATAAGCTAAATGTTTAATTACTGCAGTTTTAATATGAATCTGTATAACAACACTTTCATGGAAAATATAACCTTGGGTATGATTATGAAACATTCTTAAAACACGTGTTGGTTTTATTTGAGGTTTCACTAAAAATAAATAAATGTAGAATTCTTTGAGGACCTCAAAAGGCGCTATATAAATACATTACATTATCATTGCTAGTCTGACTTTGTATTTTTCTAAAACTCTACAGTATAATGATTAAATATTATGCATACAGAATGGTAGAAACTTTAACAGAATTTAAGGAGAGTTTGTTGTCACCTCTCAGCATGTTAGCGAAATAAAATCCTGAAAATTACAAAAACACATATCCTGGATAGACATGATGCTGGACTTTGACTTGGTATTTCTCCAAAGATTTACAGCTAAATTACAAAATGTTTAATCAAGCTACAGTATGTAAAGTGGTAATCAATGTTTTCTAATGTCTAAGCTTCTCATCTGCTATAATTTATTGTTTTTCCAACCAAAGCCACCCTGCTTTATTACCATAATACACCATGTATGTGTGAAGCTGAGCTTCAACCCGTGAGCCACAAAGATGCAGCTAAAAGCTAAAACATGGCATGGATCCACCAGTTCTGAACAACATAAATAGCAGCAAATTTCCTTCATAACATTGTGTAACTCTAAGCTGGGCATCCCTTCAGGGATCCATGTATATGAAGCTGTATATGAGCTGTCAGCGAATCTCTGTTTGATTAAATCTGGTTAAACTTTACTCTTCTCCTCGCTTTTTTCCAGGCTAATTTTTATATTTAGTGATTTCTCAAAGCATAAGCTGCAATCGGAGGCAAACTTTATCTTTGTTGCCTTTTTATTTCACACATATATCTTCCTAAATAAACGCCTTAAACCCTTAATCTGCATCCTGCGACATCAACTAACGTTAGGATCGGCAGTTTTTCTTACCTATCCGGTGTAAGATGATCTGGGGTGTCCGGGTGAAATCCAGCAGTCTGCGCTGATCATCCATCTCTTCCTCGGACTTGAAGGTTTCTTTAAACTCTGTGGATGTTTCTTCAGCAGGAGTTAACTGCTCGTTGATCAACTCTCCTTGAAGCTGGACTGAAGACATTCTGACGGGAAACTCCGAGCAGAAGGGAAGCTAACGCTGCTAGCATCACGGCTATCTTCTTCGCGGTGTTTATCGCCGGTTGCCAAACAAGATCATTACTGCCACCATGTGGTATGGATGGTAAACTGCAATGTCATTCTATGATTTATTTCTGTATTTCTTATGCGTTTTATCTAAGCTAATAAATAACTCATCTGATATTTTACTTTAACAAAAAACTATAATGTTTTTCTGCTCATAGTTACTCATTGAGTCCATCATGTTTTCTCTGTACAGTGTTGACTTTCTACTTAAATACCTGTTCTGCTCTCTGTAAACTTACTAATGAACTGGTATCTGAACAAATGACTGATCTTAATGGTTCTGTGTTGTGGACCCACTGTAAGGCTAATTATATCACAAGCATTTGTCCTGTGATGCTTATTAAAAATAAAATTGACTGCAAATACATGTACATCATGCTCCTTATTTTCCAAATTTCCAATGAATTGTATATATTTAGACTTCTGATTTCTGCACACAATCTACAGTAAGCCACTTGGTTTAGTGGTGGAACATTTTTATCACAGGCTAATATCTGTTGTCATTATCAATCAATCAATCAATCAAACTTTATTTATAAAGCGCCTTTCCATCTAAAAAGCTTCTCAAAGTGCTTTATAGGTTAAAAAGACCCCACCCTTCCCAAAACCAAAATAAAATTATCAACACAACTATAGCCTACGAGTTCAGAGCAGTCCTTCCCCACCACTCTACATGTCAGACTGGTGTTTTTTTTTCTTTATTTCACCTATAGTCATCTCTTGATGTCTTCAATTGATCAGTTGAAATTTTCATTGACAGCAGCTTCCAGCTGAAGTGTAAAGATGTTGTATCTAAATCATCTTTACAACTTATTCCAACGGCAAGAACAAAACTTAAATTCAATTCAGTGTATTTTGTATTACGCTAATAAATAACACGTCATCTCAGGGTGCAGGTACAAGAAAAGTAATTTGAATACAATTATACAAAAATTCCAGTTAGTTAAAAGTTTTCTATGTTAGGATTCCCAGCAGATTGAGTTGTGTTGACGTGAGGTTGTGCCCAGAACATACAGACTAACAACAATCCTCAGTAATCCCTCACACTGAGCAAGCATGTAGCGTCGGTGCAGAGGGAAAAACTCCCCTTTAACAGGAAGACACATCCTGCAGGACCTGGCTCAGTACAAACGTTCATCTGCCACAACCGTCTGAAGGTTTTAGAAGACAGAGAAGACACACAAAAAGAACAAAAGGAACTGATGTAAGAGTACTTTATATCTTAAAGAAAGTAAAAAGTTGACAACAGGACATGGTGAATGCTCAGTCACTGGGACCATCATCTGTTTCGATGCTCCCCTTCCAGCACGGCATTGTAGCTGAGCAGGATACCAGACCAGGTGGAACTTCTATGGAGAGAAAATCACTGAGAGAAAACAAGGTTAACAATAGTAATAAAAGCAGAAATAAATATATCTGGAGTTTAGTAGAAGAGAAAAGTAGAAAAGAGAAGAAAAGTGGTCAGTCTGTCCTCCAACAGTCTAAGCCTATAGCAGTATAACTACAAAAAAAATAGCTCAGGATAACCTAAGCCATTCTAATTATAAGCTTTATCAAAAGGAAGGTTTTAAGCCTAGTCTTAAAAGTAGGCAGAGTATCTGCCTCATAGACCAAAACTGGGAGGTGGTTCCACAGGACAGGAGCCTGATAACTTAAAGATCTGCCTCATTCTACTTTTAGAAATCCTAGGAACTACCAGTAAACCTGCAGTCTGAGCACAAAGTGCTCTTTTAGGAAGATATGGCATACCTTTCAACACTCAAGTTTTTGCCAGATTTCTCCTGTTTTTAGGGACATCTCCCAGACTCCTCCCAGTTTGTCATTTCTTCTGGGAAAAGAGGAATCATCACTGAGGAGTAGTAGAGATGGTGATAGTCAGTTTTGGGGTTGAGGTCGACTAAGGGCGTTTTCACATGGTACGGTAGTTCGTACTCTGATACGCTATTTGGTCAAAATCTACTTATTTCGTACCATGTGAACGCAGCCTGGACCATGCCTGGATACGGGCAGAGAGACCTGCCTTGGAGGTAGTATCGGAGTACAGGTACGAGTGGATATGGATCATGTGAACACAAGCCGCACTCTGGCCGTACCTAACACAATAGACGTGCTCCATGGGGAAATGACGACACAGCCGGCCGAAATTACAGAATCACCTCAAGACCATAAAGAGACCAAAAGACACGGTTCAAGCATCCCACAGCAATACAGGAGGTTACAAAATGGTGGGTTTACTACAACAGCCTGGGTGCTCTCGGGGTAGTGCTTGGGTGGAGGTGGGGGTACCAGCCCTCCCTCCTCTGGGCACCCTGGGTTAGTGCCTTGGCTGATGCTGCTCATCTGCTGCTACCACTACAGATGGCTCCCATGATGGCTTTTCCTGGCTCATCTGTACTCAGCCCACTGTTTTCTCTCTTTTTTTTTCTTGTACATTTTACGTTTGTGTGTTTGGGCGTGTTTGTGTGTGTGTGTGTATGGCTGATGGGTTGGCTTAGGTTGGCTTGGGAGGGGGTCAACTTAAATCTGTACAATACTTTGAGAAACTGGTTTGAAAAGCGCTTTATAAATACAGTGTGATTTGATTTGATGATGAGGAACCATACAGAAGTGCCACCTATGGGGCCACCTCATTTTTTTGTTTTGTGGTGATAATACAATGACACGGCAATAGGGTCTGAGGTTGTTTATCTTGTTGTTCTGTAGGGTTCAGATAATTTTGTCAGAAGCTGATTTGTGACATGCAATGCTTGAGATAATTTGAACCAGATTTTTATTGTCTTTCTTTTTAACTACTGCCTGTCTCATTAGGATAGTTGCTAGGGTATAATTTTTGTTATTGATTCTTGTTCTTGATCATTGAGATATGATAAAAAGGGGGAACTGTGGTGGAAAAATTATCCATTAGAATCATTAACTTAGTAGCTTTCATACGTTTATGTGAATGTGAGTTGATTACATCAACTCAAGTTTTATTAAACCTCCAAGAAAATGAAGGAATCGTTCTCACCTCTATTTAAAATGTTTTTCCCCGACAGGTCTTTTAAGGGATGATGGCCGTTAGCACAAATGCTAACCCTGCTAAGCTATAGCTGCATAGAGAGATGCAGCTGGTTTGTCTGGACCACATCTAGACATACTTGTCTTCAGTTTACGTGCACACTGCTGCCGCCTTGATGAATGAAAAGCCAGTTGAGGTTTTGTCTAGCGCGCATATCTGATGTGTGCGGCTGCAGCGTCTGTGAATAGAGGCATTGAGTTTCTCACAGAATGGCAGAGTGATCCTCTGACTTAAGTGAAGCAGAGTTCAAGTATTTACTGCTGCAGTTGTGAATAGAGGCAGTTATTAAGCTGAAACTAGATGGGAGAATATATGAGCAGAGCAACCGGCCTTACCCAAGAGGTTTCTTTCTGATGCAGAGGCATCCTCCTGCGGGAGAATTTATATGAAGCACACTGTTGTTGCTTCACATTGAGAGGCTTAAAGGTGCATTTATTTATGAAGCGCTGAGGCGCTGTGTTATTGCAATAACAGTGGTATTTTGCTTCAAGAACTTTCTGATTTCCGTAGCAGGACAATGAATGTCTGTCTTTTGAGAGAACTGAAGAAACAGCTTCTTGTGCTGAGATGATCAGCAAAGATGATGTGCTGACGTGTTTGCTGGTGGATTTGTACTGCCTTCATGGTTAAGGTAGAAAGATGAGATGTTCACATTTGAATCTTTTGTTACAGAACAGAAAACACTGAGGTCTTAAGGGGCTCTGGATTATTATATCGGGAGTGCTGGCAGTGTTTAAGTAGCCTATAACTGGTAGGTGACGGTTGGATGAGCTGCAGGTGTCTTCAAAGAGGGTTGGAGACATAATGTGAAAAATTGTTTGTCTGTTAGCTGCTGTAGCTATGAGTTGATAGATGAAGATGTTTGATGAAGGGCGTTTGGCGCACTCTAGTGGCCCGAAGTATAGTTGTGGTTGTTTGTTGCCAAATAGAGTTTAATACATAGAAATTATTCCGAATTACGTTTACATGGATTTTACCTGGTATTAAGTAGCTGGAATGTTTTACTGTTTGTGTTTGTATTGTACAGAGATGTTGTTTTAAATAATTACCTGAGTAAAGAGTCTTCCATGCCACATTATCATTTAACATGAATGTTTTATATGCTGTTGAAATTGTAGATTTGATTTTATATTCCAGTTTGTTTTTTTGTTTTAATTTTTTTTCCCAGTTAAGGGCAAGGCAATTGTATTTGTTTAACGCACTTTCACTTTTTTGTGTACAGATTTCAGTGCTACAATCGAGTAATGCCAAAAGGTGTTTGACTTTAGAGATAAATCTAGTAAACATGCAAGATTTTTGAGGTTACATAGTACTCATTTAGGCTAGGCAAGACAAGGCAATTCAAGGTGCTTTACATGATTAAAATTAGATCACAGACAAGAGAGCATAAATAACTTTGAAGATTAAAATGCACGAAAGCATTTACAAAAAAACAATCCAAGGCTATTTCTACTTGTCTCACGGATGAAATGGTTATTAAGTATCCCCAACTTTATGAGCTAAGAATAATTCAATTTAAAAACTTTGTTTTTAAAGGAGAAAAGATAGATCAAAGTAAAGTGTTTTGCTATATCATTAACTTCCTTGTTAGTTTATTAAATGTAATTTTCAAAAGTAGTATTACAGAAAGCGTTTGTGGTGGCAGTAAACACTGACCAAAAGATAGCTTTAGGCTAGGCTGTTGGAGGACATTATTAGAGTCAGTTCATACTTTCTCTCCTACTTCTCCCCAACTGCATGATGTGCTGTCAATTCAAGCGCTAACCTGTTTTCTTTTAGTCTCTTCCTACAGTTGGTGCTCCTGACCCGCCCTGCTTGACGACCCTGACTAAGATGGCATTCCAGTGGAGGAACGTTCTCCACGTCGTGCTACCAACTTCTACTTCTGCATCAGTTCTGGTGCTCTTTCTGTGTCTCTGTTCTGTGTCTCTGTTCTGTATTCTCCAAACCCCAGACGGTCTCGGCAGATAACCGCTCATGCTGAGCCTGGTTCTGCTGGAGGTTTCTTCCTGTTAAAAGGGAGTTTTTCCTCTCCACTGTCGCTTCATGCTTGCTCAGTGTGAGGGATTGCTGAGAAGTCACGACACAATCTTCAGTGGTTCTCTAATTCGTAGATTAAACATTGTATTGTCATAACTTTTCTTGTAAAGTGCCTTGAGATGACATCTGTTGTGAAATGGCGCTATATAAATAACAATTCGGATTGATCAAACAAGAGGAACAGCATAACAGAAAATGCAAAATACTGACCTGTCTCAATTTTACAACAAGCTTAAATTATTTCTATTAATCTTGCGTCTATCTATTGTACTGATAAAGTACGACTCTCAGGGTGAGAGTAACAGACTTGATAGCGCCTTTCTCTTTGATTAGAAAGCTGTGAACTTTGTAGACATTTAAAGATGCCCAGTCCGAAAAGCAATCTCCATGGTAACGCAGGAGTGGACTATCCTTATCAAAACACTCTGACCATGACTTGGGTAAAGGCGTCACTCAATAATACTAACATTCAAACTAATACTAAAACATTAAGTGAACATGTGTCAAAGTTGATTTCAAAGAACAGATAAATCATAACACTAAATTTTTCCACCACACGTTCTTACACTTGAAACCTCAGAACACAAGGAGAAGGATTGAATTTGATTTTAACCATTTTGTGTATTTCAGGTAACGTTCTATGAGAAATAGTAATCTTTAATTATTTAATAGAAGTTTGTTTAGACAATTTGGTTGCAGTGGTGAAATGGGCTATGCAATACCTTTCAACCAGCTGACCTAAAATTGATAACTAGCCTGGAGAAAAATTCAGCTTGTATTCACATTGCACAACGGCATTTAGTTAAAGTAACAAGCAAGCTTGTAGTGAACTGAAATCGAAGAATTGTTTTAATGACTTACAAATAGTATGATTTGCTTGTGTGGTAAATTCATGTTATAGCTACTACAAGCAGAGGGAAAAAAATTACTTTAATTAATTCAACATGTTGATTTTCTTTGGAAACAGAGGGTCTAATCATGTCTGATATACTTAGTGTGTGGAACCAACAAACAGATCTTTGTCATCTAAATGGAATTTTTTTTCCTTTTTCCTCATCCTTTTCTTAGTGCAGAACTAGATTCTTAGTTATAAAGAGCTATCATATATTTGTTTGTTTTTTGTTTATTTTTCTCTTTCTTTCTTTCCTTCCTTCTTTCGTTTTTTATTATTACTATTTTTTTATTTATTTTTTTCGTCTCAATTGTTCCGCTATGGCAGAATTAGTTGGACTTTTAGTTTTCCTTCTTAACAGGTTTTCTTACATATTTTTAAACTTCTTTTGGGGCATATTTGACACTCTCTATTCAAAAAGGGGGGATTATATTGATAAGTTTGTTTTTGGATATATCTTTTCTAACTTCATCTTTACCTTGGAGGGAAATTGGATTTAGTTTAAGCTTGGAATAGAATTTGCCTAATTTTATAGCAATCTCGGATTTGAGCCTTTTTTGTTGTTGCCCTGTGTAAATTTTATTTAAGGCTTCCCTTAGCTTGTGTTTTGGGTTTTTCTTTTTATCATTTTTTTCTAATAATGGACAGTAATTTCATCTTTGTAGAATTATTTTATTTTATTTTTTATGTACTCTTCCCTAAAATGAAAATACTCTTTCACTTTACACTGGATCTCAGGAATTCGGTGTACCAAATTTGATTCTTAGATTAGCCAGAAATAAAAAATGCTTGCAAGACTTTAAAATTTTTAGTCATGGACTAATTTCAACAGATCAGATGATTTAGATAACGTCAAGTAGTACTGCGTAGTGAACCCACTCTCCTGGTCTCCTGTTCCTTCTAATGATGTCTTTTTCCCTTATTTTTCTTTCATTTGTTTTTTTTTTGTTTCATTTTGCAGTACTTCACTTGGTTGTTTTAATTACATTTTTCCTTCCTTGATTAATTCCAGTTGATTTCATTTAAGTTCATTTTATTGTTTTTTTCACATTTCTTTATGAAAAGGGGGCAGATTATAAAATGGTTGATTCTTGTGTGATTTGTTTTAATTAGCATAACTTTACTTGATCATAATTGGGGTTAAAGTCTTATTATATTGTTAACTTTTAACTTTTTTTTTTACTATGGTTTTTTATGTGATGGATGTTATTATGATTGTTGATTACTAATGATCTGTATTTTTTGTGTAAACTCTTTAAATGGTCACTGTGGATGCAAGCCTCATTTAAGGGAAGAGTACATGTTTCAATTTATACTAAGAATTTTATACTTTTTGTGGTGTACTTGACTGATACTGCCTAACATTGTTCCCTCTCTGTGTTTTGCAGTTATTTTGAGGCATCCTGACTGATGAGGAGCCATACAGAAGCGCCACCTAGGCATAGGGGCCGCCTCATTTTTTTTGTCGTACAGAGTCGTGAGAGACGCAATGACAACTATAGGCTCGGAGGTTATTTATCTTACGCCCCATGGGTTTTTGAATGAGTTTCTGTATCTGATCAGATAAGGTCATCCAGAAGTATGTATCGATTAGACCATTTTGTTCAGAAGATTTACTGTGACTTGTAATGCGAAAAACTATTTGTTCTTGATTGATTTTTTTTCCAGCTGCCTGCCTTCCCGATAGTTGCAGTTTCTAAACGCTTCACTCATAATTATTAGGTTTTCTTTGGTTTGTTTATAAGTGTTATGATAAAAAGGGGGGACTGTGATTGGAAAATTTATTTTGATAATTTATATTAAAAAATTTAAATTTAGAATCATCTGTTCTGTGTTTTTAACTACGACTCATAGTGTGTGCTGAAATCTTTATTGTCATGATTACTCTTACTGAATGACGCTGGAGACTTAAGTCAAGGTCAAATGTATTGATATTAGAATCCCTACGTCTGTAATGCTATGGAAAAGACCCTCGGAGCACTGGATGTCCTGACGTGTCCTAAGATTGAGTGTGCCTTATCAGACAAAGGCACCTAACAGTCTACCAACTTCACTGAGGAGAAATATTTACTGATTATGGTAGAGACAATAGCAAGGTTGTCTGAATCTATAAAGTGGTCAGTCAGTTGATGGAACGCAGGATTCAGCTGTTGCAAACACACTAACCTGTTCCTCCTTGTTTTCGCAGACAAGTCCAAATAAAACCTCAAAGAAATGAAGGAATCTTTCTCACCTCTTTATTTGAAATTTTTTTTCCGACCACACTCAAATACCAAACAATTATTTAAGACAGGAAACAGATACATTTAAACATGCAAAACTGTACATTAATCTCTCAGTGCAATTAAATCTTTTGCTACTTTAGGACATGTCGAGAGGGCACCTTCTGCTGTCCCTGAGAGCAACTTGGTGCCTGCGGAACATATTCCTTGGTAAATCCTGTTCTAATCCCTCACTTACAACCACTAAAAACACATGGAAACAGAACACCTAATTGTGTTCTAATTCGCCAAATGAACAGATTAGATAAATAATCCTTTCGATATAGAGCATGTAGTGGCGAAACACTGCATTAACTACTGATTACAGCGACTATAGAGCCCCATTCTGGTGAAGCGATCTCTGGCTGTTGCTGAAACTAACCAATCAGATGCAGTGAAAAAAATATATATAAATTGGGCCTCTACTCCGTGCGTCCTTGCGTAGGTGACAGAGTGCCCTTGTGTTGACGGATAATGGCGTTGCGTTAATCCATCAAACAGAGAAGCATAAACTAGGCTTAATTTATTCACATTATATACATTAGAAGTAAACAACTCCATCCTGACATCGTCATTATGGTGCATTCACACAGCACTTTGTCTGCATCAAGCAACGCTCCCAACGCATCAAGTTTGACATATTTTTTTTTGAGCTGAAGCTTGCAGGGACATGGGCAGGCCTTTCTCTGCTGGATTTTTAAACACTAGCGGATCGGGATTGACTAGACATTGTCGACGTCTGGCAACATCACTACAGTGAGACGTGCTGATTGGTTGGCACCATTGCTCCAAAATATTTCAGGGTTTTGAGCAAACAGTTCATTTACACCTAGTGCTCTAGATAGAATGGACTGTATAAAAGAAAATGACTTACATTTTCCACTTCTCTTAAATCACAAAGTTCACAGAGTGTCTGTTCCCCTGGGATATTTTCTTCCTCAAGTACCAGGGGAACGATTCCAATTCTCAATTGGTCAATCAAGGATCTCTGACTCCTTGTTAAATTTGCTGCAACATCTAATTCTGTTCCATAATTTAATATTTAGTAATTTACCCCCTCACCCCGCAATCCAATTTTAACATCTTAATTTCACATTTTAATAGTCACAAAGGAAATTTTAGATATGTCTATTTTAACAGTATAAAAGTATAACAATACTTTTTGGTTGATATGAAACATGACAAAAAATACTTCTATAATCTGTGTTTAACCAATTTACATTTCTTTATGGAGTTTAGTTCATCAATTAACACGTGAACCCACTAATAAAGATCAGCAACAGCAGAAAATAATACAATAAAAGTAAAAGGAAAAATAGAAAAGTTTCTTTAAACTTTAGTGGTTAAAAATAAAATAATGTTCCTCTCCTTTTGCTGCATTTTTCAAATAGGAAATGTAGCTGGTGGAGTACTCTGGAAGGGTGTGGGTTGCTTTTAATAACGTTTCTCACCTGTGTGAAATCTCGTGACGATTTAAACTACTTTTAAAAGTAAAACCTTGAGAGCAAACTGAACAAGAAAAAAGATTCTCACCTGTGTGCAACCTGGTATGTTTATTCAAACTACTATTGTGAAAACTTTTGCCACAACGTGTACAAGAGACAGAGTTCGCACTCGTGTGTTGCCTCATGTGACGAGTCAAATGAAATGCCTGAGAAAAAAGTTTAGCACAAACTGTACAAGAGAAATGCTTCTCACCTGTGTGTACCCTCATGTGACGAGTCAAATCACCTTTCTGAGTAAAGCTTTTGCCACAAAGTGTACAAGAAAAAGGCTTCTCACCTGTGTGGGACCTCATGTGATACGTCAAATCACCTTTCTGAGTAAAACCTTTGCCACAAATTGCACAAGAGAAAGGCTTCTCACCTGTGTGTAACCTCATGTGACGAGTCAAATTACATTTCGCAGTAAAACTTTTGCCACATAGTGTACAAGAAAAAGGCTTTTCACCTGTGTGTACCTTCATGTGATCAGTCAAATTACTTTTGGTAGTAAAACTTTTGCCACATAGTGTACAAGAAAAAGGCTTTTCACCTGTGTGTACCTTCATGTGATCAGTCAAATTACCTTTCAGAGAAAAACTTTTACCACAAAGTGTACAAGAAAACGGCTTTTCACCTGTATGTACCTTCATGTGATCAGTCAAATTACCTTTCAGAGAAAAACTTTTTCCACAAAGTTTACAAGAAAAAGGCTTTTCACCTGTGTGTATCTTCATGTGGTATGTCAGTTTGCTTTTCTTAGTAAAACTTTTGCCACAAAGGGTACAAGAGAAAGGCTTCTCACCTGTGTGTAACCGCATGTGATAAGTCAAATTACTTTTTTGAGTAAAAGCTTTCTCACACAATGTACAAGAGAAAGGCTTCTCCCCTGTGTGTACCTTCATGTGATCAGTCAAATTACCTTTCATAGAAAAACTTTTGCCACACAGTTCACAAGAAAAAGGCTTTTCACCTGTGTGCAATCGCATGTGATAAGTCAAATTAGTTTTATGACTAAAAGCTTTCTCACAAAATGTACAAGAGAAAGGCTTTTCACCTGTGTGAATTCTGATGTGCACTTTTAAAACAGATTTTGTAGTGAAGCTTTTTCCACAGGACAGACATTTGAAACACTTCTGACCTTTGTGACTCTTCAAGTGTGGTTTCAGGTCACCTTTTTCAATGAAAGAATCACCAGAAACTTTACAAGAATATAAATAGCTTTCTGTTCGAGTTTCCTTCTTCCTTTTGGGTTCTGAATTGTTATGCTTGGTAGTTTTCTTATATATCTTATTTTGTTTTGGCCCTTTATCTCGCTTTGATCCTGAGTCTTTATGAAGGTTTTCTTTTTGATCCTGGTTCTCAGTTTTAGTGGAGTTCTGAGAGATGACTTGGCTCCTGATTAGTTCTGGTTTAATGTGGCACTTTTCCACAAGAGTGGGAGTCACCAATATTGTATCTTCAGTTTCCTGCTTTAATACAAGCCGATCTCCTTGTTCATTTATGCAGAGCTCCAATGGTTCCTCTTTTATCCAGGGATGCTCTGGCTCTTGCTGCTCGTTTTTCATCTGAAGAGGTTCTGGTTCCTTCAGGTCCATACTGGAATCGCTCTCTTGTTTACAGGGCTCCTGGTCAGAAAAAAACTCTTCTTTCCCCACATTATCCAGTAGTTGTTCTGAAAAAGCAAACACAGGAAAAAGGCTTTCTATTCAATTGTAAAGTTCTTGTTCACAATTTTTTTTCAATACATTTCCTGGTTTCTCTAACCAAATTCTATCCCTTGTTAGCATTTTTATGTGGAAGGAAATCCTGTTTCACACCTGTGTCAGTAGGTTGCAGGTTGTCAGAGGAGTGGGTGGAGTGAAACGTCAGGATAACGAGTCTAACTCATTGTTATTCAAGATATGTGAATGCCTCGTCTATGAATAGATAAAATCAATACATTTCCACAAGACGTGTGAGCACAGCGTAATGTAATGGATGCATTATACTCGCAAATTCATCAGCGCACATATTCCCAGCAGTTGCATTTTAGACAACCGTCACTCGAGAGATTGTTTCTGTAGGTAAATAACTGGAAATGTTGATAAGTCTTTATTGGAAAATTTCTGGATCTTTATACTGCTTTAGTGTCTGATTTCCTAATGGTCCAATCTAAACTGTTAAACTGCTGAGAATGATGTGTTGCAGGAGAAGTGTAGAGCACAAAAAAAAAAGACACGTGAATAAAGGAGGCCATGAGCAACACATCTGAAACCCATCTGATTCACGCTGCCTCTCGCCCAGTGGAAATAGCCATATATATTATAAAGGCAAGCCAATTTTATTCATATAGCACAATTTCAACAGAGTAATTCAGGGTGATTTAAATAGTAAAGAAAGAGTAAAGAGTGTGTGTCCTGACTTTGGGGATGAAGAGAGGAGTGCAGAAACCGCAGGGGTTCATATGGTAAAAGCATTACTGAAAGATAAGAAGGACCAAGACCAATAAGACACTTGAAAACCATTAAAAGCACATTAAAATGGATCCTAAAACATACAGGGAGCCAATGCAATGATTAAGACCGGTGTAATGTGCTCCCACCTCCTGGTCTTCATCAGGAAATATGCTGCAGAATTTTGTAAAAGCTTTAAACTTGAGGTAGTCTTTTTGGTAAGACTAGAAAGCGAGGCATTACAATAATCGATTCTACTGGTGATAAAAGTATAAAAGTAAAGATTAGTAAGGATGAAGTGAGGAAAGCTTTGAAGAGGATGAAGATGGGGAAAGCAGTTGGTCCTGATGACATACCTGTGGAGGTATGGAAGTGTTTAAGAGAGATGGCAGTAGATTTTTTAACTAGGTTCTTCAACAAGACCTTGAAGACTGAGAAGATGCCTGAGGAATGGAGGAAATTGTTCTAGTGCCGATCTTTAAGAACAAGGGGGATGTGCAAAATTGTGAGAACTACAGAGGAATAAAGTTAATGAATCATACAATTAAGCTGTGAGAAAGAGTGGTGGAAGATAGGCTTCGGTCAGAAGTGAGCATTTGTGAGCAACAGTACGGTTTCATGCCAAGAAAGAGTACTACAGATGCTATTTTTGCTTTAAGGATGCTGATGGAAAAGTACATAGAGGGTCAGAGGGAGCTGCATTGTGTCTTTGTAGATTTAGAGAAAGCGTATGACAGGGTGTCAAGAGAAGAGACGTGGTTTTGCATGAGGCAGTCTGGAGTGGCAGAGATATATGTTAGAGTGGTGCAGGACATGTATGAGAGCTGTGAGACAGCAGTGAGGTGTACCGTAGGAGTGACAGAAGAGTTCAAGGTGGATGTGGGACTGCATAAAGGATTGGCTCTGAGTCCCTTCTTGTTTGCTTTGGTGATGGACAGGCTTACGTACCAGGTTAGACAGGATTCTCCATGGACTATGATGTTTGGAGATTACATTAGGCGTCTCTCCACTAGTACCGTGGCGTACTGTACCGTTACTATCGGTAACGCGACTTGACACGGCTCGACTCGTCAAGTGGTGCTTCACAGTTGCAACGAACCAAAGCGTCTCAAGTGAGCGGGTGCGTCATATGGTGGGCGGCCCCAGAGTACTTAGCGGGTAGTAAACAAAGGCTCGGAGAAAAAGAAGAACAATGGCGACCTCACTAGCGATCCTGAGCTTTTTGCTCAGTTTTTGGATTTCTGTAGTCCTACGTCGAAGAGAAAGCCTCTCTCATCGAAGAATAAAGACCCCGGAAAAGCTGCACACTGCAAGGAAAAACATGGACTAGTACAAACGAGTGTGAGAAGCTCTGCAGGAGAATGACGCGACAGGACCCCGGCAGCTTGTGTGGGTAAGCCAATGCAAATATTACCCCGGTGTGGTGGGCTATAAATACGATCTGGGTATTTATTTATTCACTAAAGCCGATCTTAAAAACCTATGTTTACAAGTTGGCTTTATTAATAAGTATTCTGTGTGCATGTTTCAGATGACTGCTCTGTGAAGTCGTTGCAGCCAACCATCTGTTTGGTTGTTTAACTGGGCCTTGCAGTGATGAGAAGTTGTTGTTCTCGGTTTCACCGAAGCTCAGTGGATGCAGAACTTCAGGATGTGGGAACAAATTAATCTACATGTGCAGCAAACTACGTCCAGTGCTGGAGCGACGCATCTTTTCGCCTCTGTGTCCCCTTAAAGAAAGGAGTTGCCATATACATGCTACGAATTCTATGAATTACAAACCACAACTGTATCTGTTTTGTAATAAAGCTGTGTGCTTTGAAATTTTTTTCATTTTTTTACAATCAGCACCTCTACAATGTGTTTTACAGATATTTTCATCAGCTTTCAAATGTATGCAGTTTACTTATTTAGCAGCGCGAGACGTTTCTACTTTTAACAGCCAGAGCTGGTGCTATCAGATTTTTAGAATGTTGCTGAACCCTGATGCCAGACATAATTAGGTAAAATGAGTCCGCCAACCAGCGTTTAATGAAACTGCAAATGAAAATACAAGCGTATAGCTTGGAGATTTTTATTGGACAGGTATAGAAAAAGTTCAGAAACTAAAGTCCAGCTGCATATGTCTGTGGGTCATGGTTTAGTCTGCAGCATCCCAGGAAGGTTTCATTGAAGACAGATTTAAGGCATCGTGTCATCTCCACCCTCCGTAAGCCGGTTTCCTGCTGCTGCTCCATAAGAAGAAGGTGTTGATCCCGGCTGCAATGGATCACAGATAGGGCTGCACGATTATGTCCCAAAAAATAATCACGATTATTTTGATCAAAATTGTAATCACGATTATTAATCACGATCATTCATCCAGTCCTGTATAATATCTACTTTTTACTGCACCAATTATAAACTTTTAAAAATTGAAAATAAAAATTGTGAAAAATAAAACTTTACATTACAATAGATGATTAATAATTCAAAAAACTAAAAAAAACAAACTCCAATATATATATACATATATATATATATAAGTCTAAGTACAAGCTAAAGATGTTATTGCGGAGTGCAATCTCAAATTGGAATTTAACGGAAACAATTACAGCTTATAGAGAAAAGGCCTTTGACATTCCCTGCATCCAAATCCTTAGTATTTACTATGTGCTACGATAGCAACTATTACTCACCTGTTAATGTAATACTGCATAGCAAACAATCGCATAATAGGCATGAAATCAGACATACTGCTCCACCATTTTGCTTGTCCTTTGACCCATATGACTGATCTGTTGACCCAGATTACGTTACGTTCGCCTGTGGTCCCGCCATCCTCTAGCCGTTATTTTGTCTGGTATGACTGAACAACTTAAATGTTTAATCAGTCAAAAAAATATTACAGTAATCGGTAACATCGCTTCACGTAAATTTATCCGCCGAAACTGCGGCGCTGTCAATGGTTGACACTTCGTCTGTAGCCATTTTTAGCTAGGTCCTTCTTCTTCTATGATTTCGGGGCGTCCGCTGCATTGTGGGATAGTGTAGCATCCACCGGCTGCATACTGTGGCGGTAGTACACTTTCGTGAAGTTTCTGCTTACCAGTCAGATCCATAATGGAGATTTGGATCTACTACATTTCTCATATCCTCCTTTTCTCCTGCTACGTAGCAAGCGTAGTGCAGCCATTATGAGTGCTGAGTGGCGTGTGTGCGGTTTTTATTTGGTCATCTTAATGAAGCTTTAGCCATTTGCCCCCTGGTGGTTGGCAGACTATTGGTGGAGGCAGTGTATGATGAAGGGGCGCGCAGTGAAGCTCGTACTTTGAATGTAAATATCGTTGACGATAAGGTTCATTTAATTGTGGCCACCAAAATCGTGATCACGATAAAAATCCGATTAATTGTGCAGGCCTAATCACAGATATATATTTTTTTAAAGTATTATGCTTACAGTGAATTTAAAACATACACTAAGAATTAAAATCAAGGAATAGAAAAAAATATGTCCCACTGTGCTGCAGAAAACTTAAGTAGATCATTCATACTTACAAAAACAAAAAAACGGCATCAGAACTAATTTGGATAACTGATAATAAAAAGAAATGTCAAAGCTAAGATAATATTCAGCTGAATACGTTAATATTGTGAATAAAATATACAAGCGGCATGAAATTTGCTTCTTACCGAGACAGCGAGTTCAGGACTTCGGCGTTCTCCGTTTCTCTACTTCGGCCTGCAGGTGAGAGCCGAACCGTGATCCGACTCCTCCTTGATAACCCTCTCACAGCGAGCTGCTCCATCCCGCTGACACTAAATCTTCTCTTCAACCAACAAACTCAGAAATGCTGAAACTCCGTTTGGAAAACAGCACTGGTTTTTAATGTTGTCATTGTTCTTCAGCAAACACTAAAGACATCCACTCGCTGTAGCGAGGTTTCAAAATGGCGGTCGGTTTGTTGTTAAAAGACGCTTTCAAGTTACTCCCCAGTGACTCCGCCCTCCAGCCAATCAGTATTCAGCAGCCGTCTGACGTTGCTTTTCAGTACCAGTTCAGCACAGATGGAACCACAGCTGAGGTGGTACAAAAAATGGTATCGGCACGGCTCAGCCAGACTTCTGCCAGTGGAGAGTAAAAGGTACTGAGGTTGAGCCGATCCGAGTCGAGTCGATTCGTAACGGTGGAGAGTAGCCTATTGTGATCTGCAGTGAGAGCAGGGTGGAGGTGGAGGAAAAGCTAGAAAGATGGAGGTATGCATTAAAAAAGAGGAATGAAGATTAGTCGCATCAAGACAGAATACATGTGTGTAAATCAGAAAGACACAAGTAGAACAGTGAAGTTACAGGGAGTGGAAGTGAAGAAAGTAAAGGACTTTAAATACTTAGGGTCAACGGTGCAAAGCAATGGAGAGTGTTGAAAAGAGGTGAAGAATCGTGTGCAAGCTGGTTGGAATGGGTGGCGAAAAGTGTCAGGTGTGATGTGTGATAAAACGGTTTCAGTAATAATGAAAGGAAAGGTGTTCAAGACAGTAGTGAGACCAGCGATGTTGTACGGTTCAGTGACAGTACCAATGAGGAAGAGACAGGAAGCAGAACTGGAGGTTGCAGAACTCAAGATGTTGAAATTCTCTCTGGGAGTGAAGAGGATGGATAGGATCAGGAAAGAGTACATTAGAGGAAGAGCTCATGTTAGACGTTTTGGGGATAAAGTCAGGGAGGCCAGACTGAGGCCACGTCCACACTAACCTGGATAATGCCTTAAACGTATAATTATTTAGTCTACACCCCCCTATCGTCCACACTAACCCGGCGTCGTTTAAGGTCTGTGGCCGGATAACTATTAGCCGGGTAAGAGAGCCGCGTAAATCTTAATTCAACACTAATTCTAGTGTTGACAGCTTCCCCGGATAATGAAAGGAAGTGGCGTCAATGAATGCTGCGTCAATAACAATACGACACTACAGACAAAGACAACAGCGAAGAGTAATAAATCGATCTCGTCGTCTGTCAGCACCAAAAACTCTCTCTTCTTCTGAGCAGCTATTATTATCTTCGGTTATCGGGACAAGCAGATATGTACAGTGCTGTAGAGCTTCTTGTATATATTATGCAGGCGCTGGCGTCACGTAGATTATACACGTCTTTTCGCGCATGCCCAGTATTTGCACAGGTCGGTATGGGATTGCACAATCATGGGAACTTAAACGGACCTTAAACGGGGCGTAAATGCTCGTGTTGAGTGGATAACATTAGGCGTCTAACTCCCCGTATAACCTTATCGGCTTAGTGTGGACGTAGCCTGAGATGGTTTGGACATGTTCAGAGGAGAGACTACGATTACGGTATCGGTAGAAGGATGATGAGAATGGAGCCACCGGGTAGGAGGCAGAGAGGAAGACTAAAAGTCTGTTTATGGATATGGCTGGGACAATAATTAATAAATCAGTTAATCGCATGATAGATCAAAATGAACACGATCATTTTTCTGGCCTTAATATTTCGCCATGTGTATGTGTGTATTTGCAGAGCTTGTAGTCGGGCTTTTCTCTTCCGGTTGTTTTAAACACTAGCAGATTGTGGTTGGCTAGGCAGCGTCGATGTCGGGCAATTTCACCACAGTGAGACGCTCCGATTGGTTACCGTGCTGCGGCAAGAGCATGGGACCGTAAAAAGTTCAACTAGTTGAACTTCTGCATTGCTAGCGTTATGTGCTTTGAAGCTTGAAACTCAGGAAAAGCTTGAAAAGTTGACTAAGCCAACGTGGTCTGTTAAGACATGTGTTTATATGGAATTGTTTACGTTGTTACCGCTACGTCTTTTAACTGGATTTGTAGTGTTACATGTTAAGGTAAGGAAAGCAAGGAAGATTAAGAAATGTACATCTCTATTTTTATTATCATTACTGAAGTACAGTTTTGGTTGTTGACACTGGATAGGCCATTGTATTTATTGTTTTAAAAGAGACAGGATCTATTTTATTGTTTTTGGTGCAACCTTTTCTAACAGAGAGAGTCCTTTTTTATTTTTATTTTCCTTGTTTTTTGTTTGTATTATTTATTTAAAAGTGCTGGTTCTGGACATTACAATGTTAAATAGTGGTTTAATTGTTGCATTTAGAGGGTGTATTTGCATTACTTTGATATATTAACATTACATAAGTGGTTCTTTTGGTCTCGATGACGTCCACAATAATATTGTTTATAGTCAATAATTTGTAGGACAATATATCGTCCATAAAAATGTGTTATCGTCCCAGGCCTATTTATGGATGTGGTGAAGGAGGACACGAAGTCAGCTAGTGTGAGGGCAGAGGATGCAGAGGATAGCACTAAATGGAGACAGAGGATTTGCTGTGGCGACCCCTGAAGGGAAAAGTCGAAAGAAAAAGAAAAAAAAAAGACAGCTGTCCTCCATCATGGTTGTAGTCTGATCAGGACACTGCATATGAAAAAAGAGCAAAATAAATGTTTAAAGAGTAAAATGAGTTTGTAGTCAGTTCTGATTATGGCCTGTTTTTCAGTTTGTTTATTTTCATATGGAAAAAAAATAAGACATACATATTCCCTATTACTGATTCAGTAATATTGGCGGACAGATGTGGCCTGCAGGCTTACCAGCTCCCTTTCCACAACCTACAGAGATTAAAGCTGTAATGGCGGCGGCTGCGGCATAATTGAAATCCCAGCTCAGTGTGCATTGGAATCGGTTCAATTAAGAGCCTGTAAAAACCTCAGATGCTAATTTACTAAGCTACTCAAAACAAAAAATGCCGTCTTCTTCAACGTTGAACGCTCACACTAGAGTGTTACCAACAGCGCCCCTACTGGCCGGAGGGCTGAATCGATACATAGGAGTTGATGAATTGATATTGAATTGAGAAAGAAATAATTGCAATTAGAGGTGCTCCAATCGATCGGCCACCGATAATTATCGGCCGATCTCCGTGGAAAAGTACGTGACTGGTGTTCGCCAATCACTGCCGATCACAAAAACTGATCACAAGTACTGATCATACTTTGCAGCCAGCAGTGGCTCTGTGTGCTGCTGAGTAGTGTCCCCCCTTCCCTTTCGCACGCGTGCGGCGGCAAACCCACAATTACGAACATGTCTGCCATGTTGAACTTCTACAGGGTATGTGAGACTGATGTAAAGTTTGCGAAATGTAAAACATGCAACGAAAAAATACCTCGCGGAGGAAGCACGTCAAAAGGCTTCAACACAACAAATTTAATCCGACATTTTAAGAATAAGCACTTGACAGAGTATGGTGAGTTTTCGAGGCTCACGGCAGAGAAGGAAAAGAAGACAGCCACTGCAGCAACCGTCAGACGGCAGCTAACTCAGCCCACGTTTAGCAACACCCGTCCGTATTAGCGTGACAGTCAGAAAGCTAAGCAAATTACAAGGAAAATAATTGAATTCTTCGGACTAGATGACCAGCCTTTCTCAGTGGTGGAAGACACCGGGTTCCGCTGACTACTCGCTCACCTGGAGTCCCGCTACGTGCTACCGGGATGTAAATATTTTACAGACGTAGCCCTGCCAGAGCTCCACCAGACAGTCTACTCTCACATCGACCGACTCCTTAAAAAAGCTGTCACTTATTTATTAGAGTTTCTTCACTATTTAGTCTCTTGTTATAGACTGTGTTACTGATATTAGGTTATTTTAAGTGCTCTTCAGTTTACATTTGACCGAATAGTTGCTGCATTGTGATTGCAAGGTTTTTGTATTTTTTCTCTTGAAAAAGTAAAACCATACTTTTTTTCTAAATGGTGATTTTTATGGTTATTTTTTTTTTCCAAATCATATAGCCAGTAGCACTCATCATAACTTAATGAAACATTTACAGCCAATCCATGTGATCGGTATCGGTGATCGGCGCCTTGGCTGATCGGTATCTGTGATCGGCAGCATAAAACCTGATCGGAGCATCCCTAATTGCAATGAATTGATAAATCGATATTTTTACCCAGCCCTAGCTCCAGGCCAATCAGCGGCTACTGCTGCTGGGTAGGAGTGAGAGGGATATCACATTACTGGGCTAATCAGTCCATAGGTGGGCGTGTTTTGTCTCTTCGGCACGCTTCAGACCAAGGCAGAGGTATTCCAAAAAAGGGGTGGACTCGGACTGGACACAGGTAATGGAAACACGCCAGAGTGGTTCTGGCCCTAGTGGAAAAGGGGGAAAAAGGACCTCCCAAAACTGATCCATGTGTTCATCTTTAGTCGGTCCGATTGATTACTGCAACAGCGTCCTCAAGGGACTACCTAAAAAGTAAATCTGAAAGCAGTAGCTGATCCAGAACGCTACTGCTGCCGTTCTCATTAGAACCAGGAAAATAGAATACATCACCCCAGTTCTACAGTCTTTACACTGGCTCCCTGTAGCTCCGAGAATAGACTTTAAAATACTCCTCCTAGTTTATAGATCACTAAATGGTTTAGCACCAAAATATGTTGAAGACCCGTTGTCACTATACCAACCCAGCAGACCACTCAGGTCTTCCGACTCTAGTGTACTAAACATCCCTAGAATTAGAACTAAACAGGAAGAGGCAGCTTTTAGGGCATTTTCATATGGGAATCGAGTCCGTACTCGGGTACCGTATTTAGTCAAAATCCACTTATTTCGTACCATGTGAACACAGCCTTGACCGTGCCAGGATACGACCAGAGAGAGACCTGCCTTGGAGGTAGTATCGGAGTCCAGGTACCAGTGGATACGGATCATGTGAACACAACCCATACTCTGGCCGTCTTCAAGACAATAGATGCGCTCCACGCAGAAATGACGACACCGCCGGTCGAAATAACAGAAACACGACGCAACCATAAAAAGTCCAAAACAACGTGATTCAAGCATCCAACAGCAACACAGGAGGTTACAAAACAGCGGGTTTACTACAACACTCACCCTGTAGATGGCTTCAGGTAGCAGTTGACCAGTAGAACAATTTGTTTAAATTCTAGGCAGTCGCTCGTTTTATGATGTCGGTACTTCTCACTCCCTTGTTTGTTCGATAACTACAGACTTATTTGTATACCGCCATCTGCTGTTTGGGTGTAGTCCATCATGTAAAATACTGGATTCCAGTACGGGCTGAAATCCGTGCAATGTGAACAGAAGAAATTATCATTTTTCTCTGGCCGTTTTTTTATGGCATGGCCACACATGGGAAAACGTCCTTAGTTATATGCTCGAAAAATCTGGAATAAACTTCTAGACGTCTGCAAAGCTGCTGAATCTTTAGGTCCTTTTAAATCAAAGATCAAAACCCATCTGTTTAGAGATGCCTTTGAGTAATGCTCTAATATAACTATAATTAAGAATCTTGATTCTTAAGAATCTTGATTCTTAATTGCTGTTTTTATATTTATTCATGTTTATATATTATATACACACATCTTCCTTTTTGCTTTTCCTAAATTGCTCTTTTAAATTATGTGCTTTGTTTTTTTCCCTACCAACAAATCAATTAAATTACTTTGTTGTGGAAAGTGAAATAAAATTGCCTTGCTTTATTATTATTGTCTATGCCAATTCAGTAGAACAAATGTGTTATTTAACCTGCAGGAAAAAACGGTAATAATTCAAACCAAGAGGCATTTTGAAATAGACTGAAATTATGACAGATTAAGCAGAAACTTGACGAAAACATGATGAAACAAGGAAATAACACAAATACTTTCTTTGGCGAAATATGATCAAAACGATCCCACACAAGAAGAAACCTTGAGTTTTCTTTCTGGCTAAATGATGGATGCTTTCCAGGATTTATTTTATATAAAGATCCCCTGTTTCTGTGGAGAATCATCCCGTTGACAGATGGCAGATGACGTGTTGTTCTACCCACCAATATAAATAACTATCTGAGAACGAACCGGAGGAAAAAAGCATTTACAGAAAAAAAAATAAAAAATAACCTGTAGAGGAATCTATAAAAAGAATTAAATAAAAAATCAGGTTAGATTCTTCTGTTACAACAATGTGGAGCAGGTTTGAAGTGTATTTTGTAGTTTTCAGATTAGAGCAGATTCTGAGACATTAAACATTAGGTAGAATTACTCGTTAGCTATTTTCCCGAATCGGTAGAGAACCTGAAACAATTTCAGGCAGAAGCTGCAATCGGAGGCAAACTTTAGCTTTCTTGCCTTTTATTTCACACATTTATCTTCCTAAATAAACGCCTTGAACCCTTAATCTGCATCCTGCGACATCAACTAACGTTAGGATCGGCAGTTTTTCTTACCTATCCGGTGTAAGATGATCTGGGGTGTCCGGGTGAAATCCAGCAGTCTGCGCTGATCATCCATCTCTTCCTCGGACTTGAAGGTTTCTTTAAACTCTGTGGATGTTTCTTCAGCAGGAGTTAACTGCTCGTTGATCAACTCTCCTTGAAGCTGGACTGAAGACATTCTGACTGGAAACTCCGAGCAGACGGGAAGCTAACGCTGCTAGCATCACGGCTATCTTCTTCTCGGTGTTTATCGCCGGTTGCCGAACAAGATACTGAGTCATTACCGCCACCATCTGGTCTGGAGAGGAACCCACAATATCATTTCATGATTTCTTTCAGAATTTATCTGTGTTTTACTGAAGCTACTAATTACTTCCACTGGTATAATCATTTATCTAAAAAACAAGTTTTCCTGCTCATAGTTAATCATTAAGTCCATCATGTTTGCTCTGTACAGTGTTTGTTGACTTTCTATTGAAACATCTATTCTGCTTTCATAATGGTTTCCTTTTAAATTTACTAATGGTAAATTCGAATATGAACAACTTACTGGTCTCAATGATTGTGTTTTGCGGACCCACTCGATGGCTAATAATATCACAAGCATTTCTCCTATGATACTGAAAGTCCATCATCTCTGCTTTTCCCTGTCGTCTTCTGGAAAAGGGCAGTTAAAAATCTCAGCAGACCCCACACATCCTGGATACAAATTGTTCAGGTCAGTACTAGAGTGGTGGGGTTTTTTTTGTGTTTTTTTTTTAAACCACGTTTCTCCCCCAGAATAATAGCTCATTGAAGGTCTGACAACCAAAACGACAGATACTCTGCTGTCAAAGCCAGCCAGGGGAAAATGTAATATATTATTTAAATATATACATTTATGGAATTACAGTGTCAGATTTTAACAATTATTCTTTTATTTGATACATATAAATTAAGTACAAATGAAAATTAGAACTGGCCTACACAATCAATTTCTCTAGGTATTATCTTCGACACGTGTATCTTCCCTCCACCTTTAAATGCGGTATCTTCTAGTCTGGGTTCCAGACCCACCTGACGAGATTGCGAATCATGGAGGTCAAGCTGGGCGGTCTACAGTTATCGCAATTTGTTATGCTAATGATAACTAATAATGAAAAGAAAGCTGGAAACTTTGGAGTCATTCTTCATTAAGAAAAAGGCAGGAGGTGGGTTCAATAGTACCTTTTGGCCCAGCTCTACTCGGTCCCACCTTGGCCTTACTCGGCCCTGGTTGGTTTTCCACTGCAGGGGCCTAGATAAGTTCGGACCATCTCAAGTGGGTGGGGCCATCATATGTTAGGCGGGTCCAGAGTATCTAGTTACACAAGGTATTTACCTTTTGTTGTGTCCAGATAAAGCACTATGAAAAGGTGTCTGTTAAGACTGCAAAACAAATGGAGACTAATTTTTCTTTTATAGCAGCCAGAGGAATATGGAGGACTACGGGGGTCATTGGAAAAGCAATACAGCATTTTGACGATAACTGCTTAATTGTGAATTAAAAATATAGATTGCTAAATATAATTTCAAATTCAACAATTAATCCATACAAAAAAAAGACAAATTTGAAAAACATTTTGTAATTACACATTTTAAATTTAAATACTAAAGAGGAATTGCAAATTGTATTTATTATTTGATTATTAAATACTGTGATTTGAAAATGTTTTTCAAATCCTATTTCAAAATGGAGAATTAAATAACACAATTAATAAATGACATTGTAAATATCTTTCCTTTTCATACATTTAAAAAAGTTATTCCCTTTTCTAAATCCGTTTTCTCTTTCCAGTTCTCATTTTCAAATTCTTTTTGCAATCGCATTTCCTAAATGGTTTACCCTCCCCTTTTAGCATTCGTGTGACCCTCCTGGTCCCTGATAACACTGAAAACCAAGTTCAACCAATCACAGCTGCTCCTCGAAGGTAACCAGCTCTCTCATTGGTTAGACAGCCACATTTGAGTGGAGCTTGCCGAGCTGTGCCAAACGTCAGCATCAGTTGTGGCAAGATTACAAGTAACGTCTATGGTAGAGTCAGTCAGAGTCTCTGCGGTGCTTTGTGTGCATTTGGCTCCATTAATTTTTCAAGCGTTACTTGCGTTTCAAGTGGCAACGTAGCAAACGCAGAAGTTCAGCTAGCTGAACTTTTGACGGACTTACATCTTGGTGTTGCAACCAATCAGAGCGACTCACTGTAGTGATGTCGCCCGACGTCGAAGTTGTCTAGCCAGTCACGATCTAATAATATTAATAATGCATCAAACTTATATAGCGCTTTTCTGGACACTCATAGACGCTTCACAAATTCCATTATTTATTCACTCTCACATTCACACACTGGTGAAAGCAAGCTAAAATTCTAGCCACAGCTGCCCTGGGGCAGACTGACAGAAGCGAGGCTGCCATATTGCGCCATTGGCCCCTCTGGCCAACACCAGTAGGCGGTAGGTGAAGTGTCTTGCCCAAGGACACAACAACTGAGACAAATGGATCTGCTAGTGTTTTAAAAATCCGTCAGAGAAAGGCCCGCCAACTTGCTTTGCAAACTTCTTCTTAAAATGTATATACTTTAAAGTAGATGCATTGAGCACCAACTGACCAATGAGGATCCATTCATTGGAGCTGAGGCCAGAGCATTCCTCGAAAATGAAGAATTCTCCCCCATGTCAGTAAAATGGATACATCAGTAAGTTGTAGCTTGTGTAATAATAATTAGAGGCTTCATTTGTCTAACTTCATAGTTCTTGGTTAATACAGTATATTATGTGATTATGTGGCGATTGTGCTCATAGGATAGTGAGAGATTTCTATGTTGAAGTCATTGGGAAGATGCTGAAGGCTTTTCCCTGATGCTGCATTCACAGTGCCCCAAACGGCAGCGTCAGTTGTGGCAAGATTACATGTAAAGTCTATGGTCGGGTCCTTCAGAGTCTCTGCGGTGCTTTGTGTGAGTAGGCTCTGTCAACTTTTTAAGCATTACTTGCATTTCAAGTGGCAACATAGCAAACACAAGGAACGCAGAAATTCAGCTAGCTGAACTTTTGACGAACTTGACGCACTTGACGCAGTGCGCCAACCAACCAGAGCATCTCACTGTGGTGACGTCGCCCGGCGTCGACAATGTCTAGCCAATCATGGTCCACTAGTGTTTTAAACAACTGTCAGAGAATGGCCCACCCACGTCCTTTGCAAGCATCAGCTAAAAAAATCTATATACGTCAAACTACATGTGTTGAGAGCGTTGCTTGACGCAGACAAAGTGTGTGGTCTGAACATACCATTACAATCTCAGCTGCTTAAAGACCTGGAGGTACGGGACCCAGCATCTGGGCTGGATATCTCTCATGAAACAGGTAAAAAGTATTCTATTGCAGGAATACTCATTCAGTACTTTCATGTGATCTAACTGAATATGTGTTGGAAATTTGTTCATACCACATAGAGGCAAGGCAAGGTCGCATGTTTACCCAACTGAAGTTTGAGGATCCAGATAAATTGAGAGGGGCGTTCACAGACTACCAGGTCACAGACAGTAACAAGTTGCCCCAGGAGCAGAGAGTTGACAGATCCTGGGGCCTTATTGGGAGGAATGATACCAGTTTCAGAGAGTTAGCTATGAAAGCATTGATCTGCATTCCCCATGGCAATGCCTCCTCAGAAAGGAGCTTCAGCATAGTGAAAAAGACTGTTACAGAAAATTGCATAAGCATGATTAACAACAGTCTTTGCTCTCTCCTATCCTAAAAAATAAACTACACCAGTTTGGTTTCAAAATACACTCAAGAAGGTACAAGAAGGCAGTGAGAGCAGCTAAATCTGCCACATACAATTACAAAACTTAAAAAAAATTAAGCACATATATACATTTTTACGAAATATACTGTACTTATGTTTACAAAAGAGAGACACAGTTATTGATGCTTAAGGAATGTAATGTAAGTAAACTACAGTGTTTCTGTGATGTTATCTTGTAATAAATGTATAAATAAAAATATAAAGAAACATTAATAAGTTTTCATTTCTCATTATAATTTAAATAATGAAATAATACACCGAACACCTGTGATGGACTGGTGACCTGTCCAGGGTGTACCCCGCCTCTCGCCCATTAAAAGCTGGAGATAGGCACCAGATGACCTCTTGCAATTCCACAATGGAAACACTGTTCTATGGGGTTGAGATCTGGAGACTGGCTTGGCAACTCCAGGACCTTGAAATGCTTCTCATGAAGTCACTCCTTTGTTACCTGAGCGGTGTGTTTGGCATCATTGTTGTGCTGGATAATCCAGCCACATTTCATATTTAATGCCCTTTTTGATGGAAGGAGGTTTTCACTCAAAATGTCATTATCCATTGCCCCATTCATTCTTTCCTTTAGTGGATCGGTCATCTTGATCCCTTTGGAGAAAAACAGACCCAAAGCATGATGTTTCTACCCCTATTCTTCACAGTAGGTATTGTGTTCTTTAAATGCAACTCAGCATTCTTTCTCCTACAAACATGGTGATGGGCTTTATACCAAAAAACTGAAGTCTGGGTTGTATTTTGGTCTCATCTGACCATATGACATTCTCCCAATCCTCCTCTGCATCATCCAGATGGTCTCCGGTAAACTTCAGTCAGGCTTGGACATGTACTGGCTTAACCAGGGGGACATGTCTGGCACAGCAGGATTTGAGTCCCTGGCAACGTGGTGTGTTTGTGATGGTAACATTTCTTACTATAGTACCAGCTGTCTACAGGTCATTCACTAGCTTCTGGGAATTTTTCTCACTGTTATTATGATCATTTTGACTCCACAAGGTGAGATCTTGCGTGGAGCCCCAGATCGAGGGAAATAATCAGTGGTCTAGTATGTCATCCACTTTCTAATAATTGCTCTCACAGTTAATTTCCTCACAGCAAGCTACTTACCTATTGTAGATTCAGTCTTCCCAGCTTGATGCAGGTCTGCAATATTGCTTCTGGTGTCTTTTGACAACTCTTCGATCTCGGCTATAACAGACTTTGGAGTGTGACTGTTTGTGGTTGTGGACAGTTGTCTTTTATACTGATAAGTTCAAACAGGTGCCATTATGACAGCTAACGGTTGGAGGATAGAAGAGCATCTTACAGAAGTTTTTTACAGTCTGTGCCAGAAATCTCAAGTTTGTAGGTGACAAAATACTTTATTTCCACCATAATTTTCAAATAAATTGTTTAAAAATCAGACTGTTTTTCTGAATTTTCTTTTGTCTCTCATAGCTGAGGTTTACCCATGATGGAAATTACAGGCCTCTTATCTTTTAAGTGAGAGAACTTGCGCTGACTAAATACTGTTGTGCACCACACTATATAGGCCAAATAACTTAGATCAACTTTTCAAAATTACAACTCTTGGTAAAAGCTTCTTGTGGTTAGATACCTAAAGAACATGTTAAGCAGTGTTTGCATGAGGCCAAACAAGTGAGCATATTCTCTTTTGGCATCGGTGCTGTGGGTCGCTCATCTGCCGGAGCTGAACCGTATTCTCCAGATTCAATGTCGGTCATCCTTTTGGAAGAATCACCTCAGTCAACAGTCGCACACACCACACAGGAGGCATATTTGTGTTGAAGCCACACTGCTTCAACATTCTGGTACTCACTGGGAGGCTTTGCCTTTATTGAATGCTGCGCGTAACTCATAACACAACAGTGGAAAAACAACGTAATAACATTCTCAATGACTGCCTCTTAGTTTAGATGGTTCAGTCCATTAATTTAAATCGTCCACTTCTAAAAGCCTCATCTGGGACCATTCTAAAGATCAGCATTCAGCTATAGCGCCAACTGAAAGAACATATTCCAAATCTTAGTGTTATGACTTTTCCCTGGTGACATAATTTGCAATGAATAATAAAGAAAACCCTACTCTACCAAATATAAGTCCTCTTTCACTGTTTAACCAAATCACTAGTATGGGAAAATGAGCAATTCTCAGGTTATTTTGACACTAGTTTTGCTCCAGACATGTTTTTGCTTTGACCATCCATCAATTATCTTAAGGCTATCAGGGGTTGGGCCGTAAGGGAAGAAGCTTTAGCAGAGAACCAGACTTTCTATCCCCAGCCACTTGGGCCAGCGGCTCTGGAGTAACTCCAAGCATTCAGGTCAGATGAGAGAGCTTTTTAACGGCCTCTGTGACATCAGTACCAGAAATTGGAGATCCCAACCCCAAAGTCACTGGACTCTGACTCCAGGCTGGAAGGTGAGTGCCTTCAGTTGGATTACCATAAGGTGGTTTAATTTGGGTTTACTGCATGTTACTTGATCTGTTGTGATTGGATTTAGCTGCATGTTTTAATTTTAGTTTGCTGTTTTCCACCACCTATCACTAATTCCTTATTGACTGCAAGTGTTGGGACTTTGAGCCAATGGACAACAGGCAAGGAGAGGTGTGGGTCTCCCCTTTTTTATTCATAGATCCATAGTGCAGTGCGCAAGGGTCTGGAGATCTCGTATCTGGTCGGATGGGAGGAATTGGCAGTCCACCGGTCATCGGAGCAGAAGCATTAGTGATCACAGAGCCAAGGAGAAGCCGCGATCACTGTTGGAGGCAGCACCAGCGCGTGGTAACACAGAGGTCAACTGAAGTGGAAGTAGCGGACCAGACGAGAGCGACCGGGATTCTGCCTTGCAGTTGCCGAGTCGAGGGGGCAAGGCGCCAGAGCCAGATCGAGACGCCAATGATGGAGAAAGGCATTCCCTAGGTGACGTCGGAGGCTGCTGACAAGTACTGTCATACCAGCTAGGACTGAGTGAAGACGTTTTATTCTCCAAAGGGCCTTTTTATTTCTGTAGTTTCCAAAAAACAAAGGTACAGCACTTAGCTTCCTCATAGTTCAGTGTTCTCTGCTTGATAATTTTAACCTGCAATTCTAACTGTGTTGTCCCTCAGCTGGATCACAGGACTTTAGAGGTCCTCTAAGTATTCTATGCACCAATCCAAGATGAACAGTCTCAAGTTCAGCGAACCATCCCCAACGTTTGTTGTGACCCCTGTTCTAATCCATCACCTAGTACTAGTTTGCCATGGGTGATCCTACCAGGGGCATAAAGCCCCTGAAAACTTAGCTCTGAGGATCATTGGGACACTCAAACGGCTCCGCCAGGAGAAGGTGCCAGCCCAGGGAGGGCTGTAACCAGGTTCTCCTTAAAGCCCCACCTGCCAACTCCAATTCTGTTTGACAACTAAAAGATAGAAACTCATTTGTGTCAACTGAATCTTAATTAAATTAACAAAATACTGACCACAAAATAAAATACAGAATTTTCAATTACACAAATCAAACTTTATTCATAAAGCACTTTTCATACAAAAAAATGCATTTCAAAGTTCTTTACAGAGTAAAAATTACCCCACATATATCATCCACTTCCCCCAACAAGTTTAAGTATGAAAACAATGAATGAATGAATATGTGTACTATTGTGCCAAGCATTAGCATGACCAGCCCTCAAGGGCTTACAAGACACCATTTTAAATCATAGGCAGACCCAAAAACCAGAAGTTGATGCTTAACAATACCAACATTACCGATATAAATCATCCTGACATTTCATACAGGCTTGAGCAACAAAATAGGCTTATTTATATACATATCGCAAGTATTAAACAAAAGCTCCATCTTGTCCTCATCATTACTCCAAAAATATTTCAGGGTTTTGAGCAAACAGTTCATTCACCCTTGGTACTCATTCACCCTTGGTACTCTTAGTTCCTCATAGAATGGACAGGTTAAAAGAAAATTAGATTCATTCTCTACTTCTCGTAAATCACAAAGTTCAGAGTATCTGTTCATCTGGGATATTTTTAAATCTGCTGACCTCAAGTGCCAGGGGAAGGATTCCCATTCTCAATTGGGCAATCAAGGATCTCTGATTTCTTGTTAAATTTGCTGTAACATATAATTCTGTTCTATAATAATTAACTTGTTATTTACACCCCGCTTACCTTCGCAATCCGATTTGAACAATTTCACATTTTAATAGAGTCACAAAGGAAATTCTAGTTCTGTCATCTGAAAATATATTTAAAAAACATTTTTGTGGTTGATATTAAAGATGACAAAAAATACTTCTATAGTAGTATGTGTTTAAACAATTTACATTTCTTTCTGGAGTTTAGTTCATCAATTAAGAAGTTACCCACAAATAAAAAGCAGCTACAACAGAAAATAACAATAAAAAAGGAAGGAAAAATAGAAATGTTTACGTAAATGTTAGCAGTTAAAATAAAATAATGTAGCTATAAAACTTCTTCCTTAGTTCCCCTCCTTTTGCTGCTTTTTTGAAACCAAAAATGTAGCTGGTGGAGGACTCTGGAAGGGAGTGGGTAGGTTTTCATTAGGCTTTTTACCTGTGTGAAATCTCATGTGATAATTTAAACTACTTTATGTATCTTCATGTGATCAGTCAAATGACCTTTATCAATTAAACTTTTGCCACAAATTGTACAAGAGAAAGGCTTGTCATCTGTGTGTCTTCTCATGTGACGATTTAAATCACGTTTCTCAGTAAAACTTTTGCCACAAAGTGTACAAGAGAAAGGCTTCTCACCTGTGTGTCTTCTCATGTGACAGGTCAAATCACGTTTCTTAGTAAAACTTTTGCCACAAAGTGTACAAGAGAAAGGCTTCTCACCAGTGTGTATCTTCATGTGATAAGTCAAATAACCTTTCTGAATAAAACTTTTGTCACAAAGTGTACAAGAGAATGGCTTCTCACCTGTATGCGACTTCATGTGACGAGTCAAATTACTTTTATCGGTAAAACTTTGGCCACAAAGTGTACAAGAGAAAGGCTTTTCACCTCTGTGTCTCCTCATGTGATCAGTCAAATAACGTTCCAAAGTAAAAATTTTGCCACAAAGTGTACAAGAGAAAGGCTTCTCACCTGTGTGTATCTTCATGTGATAAGTCAAATAACCTTTCCGAGTAAAACTTTTGCCACAAAGTATACAAGAGACAGGCTTCTCACCTGTGTGTGACATCATGTGACGAGTCAAATTACTTTCACTGGTAAAACTTTTGCCACAAAGTGTACAAGAGAAAGGCTTCTCATCCGTGTGAATTCTGACATGCTTTCCAAAAACAGATTTTTGCGTGAAGTTTTTTCCACAGGACAGACATTTGAAACACTTCTCAAATTTGTGACTTTTCAAGTGTGGTATCAGGTCACTATTTTCAGTAAAGAAATCACCACAAACTTTACAAGAATATAAATAGTTTTCTGTTTGAGTTTTCTTCTTCCTTTTGGGTTCTGAATGATTATGTTTGGTAGTTTTCTTGCATCTTTTATTTCGTTCAGTTCGTTTATCTCTCTTTGATCCTGAGTCTTTATGATGGTTTCTTTCTTGATCCTGGTTCTCACTTTCATTGGAGTCCCGAGAGATGACTTGGTTCCTGATTGGTTCTGGTTTAATGTGGCACTTTTCCATCAGAGTATGAGTCACCATGAATTTATCTTCAGTTTCCTGTTTCAATACAAGCTTGTGTTTTTGTTCATTTATGCAGAGTTCCAATGGTTCCTCTTTTATCCATGGATCTTCTGGCTCTTGCTGTTCTTCTTTCACCTGCTGAGGTTCTGGTTCCTTCAGGTCCAAACTGGAATCACTCTCCTGAGTATAGTCCTGCTGGTCAGAGAAAACCTCTTCTTTCCACACATTATCCAGTTGATGGTCTGAAAAAATAAACACAGCAGAAAGGCTTTCTATTCATTGTTTTTGCTTTTTATGTGGAAACAAAGCCTGTTTCACGCCTGTGTCAATAGGGTGCAGTTTGTCAGAGGAGTGGGTGGGGTTAATTGTCAGGATAACGAGTCCAACGCATTGTTATTCAAGATATGTGAACGTCTCGTCTATGAAAAGATGACCTCAATAAAAACTTATTTCTTGGGGCTTGGAGACCACAGAGGTCATTTTTTAAAATACCTTTTCTACAATTTGTGATATTACAGAATCACCTCGCGACCATAAAAATACCAAAACAACGCAATTCAATCACCCAACAGCAACACAGCAGAATACAAAATGGCAAGTTTACGACTCACCCTGTAGATGGCTTCAGGTAGCATCTGACCAGTAGACCAGTTTGTTTGCATCCTAGGCTGTCGCTCATTTTATGACGTTGGTACTTCTCACTCCCTTGTTTGTTGGATAACTACAGACTTAGTTTTATACCGCCACCTGCTGTTTAGGTGTAGTAAAACATTGGATTCAAGTACGGGTCAAATACGTGCCATCTGAACAGAAGAAATTTGCATTTTCTCTGCCCGTATTCTGGCACGGCCACACATGTGAAAACGGCCTTAATTGCCACCAATGGCTCACAAAGGGGATATAAATAAAAACTTTCAGCACTGTCAATCGGGTCTCTTGATAGACAATACGTGATTGGTTCATTCATTTTGTTGTTAAGTCTGTCTCCTGCTGCCCTGCATACCTAATTAATCTACTTCTTATTGCCTTATTTGGACTAGTACTTTACAAACTAGTTTGAACTAGATTTTCTGCTATCCTACGTGGCTTCTGCAAAGGGAAGAATCAACACGGCGGAATGAACAGATGCACTTTTAGCAGGGTCTGAAAGAAAAAGTCAATTTTGTCCTAAAAAGCGTAATTCTAGACCAAAAAAACTAACCCAACGCAACATTAAGATTAACATAACATTGTTAAGAAACTGTAGACTCCAACCGAAGAAAGGAAGGGGAAAAAAGGCAGTGATCTGACAGACGGCATGGATAAAAAAACAAGCTAGCATGCAAGACCATGACTACAACTTGGCAGTACTGAAAGAGGCGTTTGATGAAGAAGACATTCAGGAGTTGGAAGACATGGAGGAGAGCAGGGTAACCCTTTTAAATGAGCACAAACCGCTCCCCAGTCCTGATCCTAAAAGACTGAAGAAGAAAAACATGAAAACGGTGGACAGAAAGCTAGCGTTAGCAACGATAGCATCCTCGGCGCTATTCAAAATGTACTGCAGAGATTGGACACACTGGACCAGCGTCTCAAGTGCTTTGAACTTCGTATAGAGGCCAACACACTAGCGGCTAAGGAAAACAAGGAGAAAATTGAATGAATCCAAAAACAAGGTGCATCCATGAAGAAAGAAAACAGTACTTTGAAAGAAATGTGCAAAGATAACGCCAGATACAAGAGAAGATGGGACCTGAGACTACTAGGCTTGCCGGAGAAAGAGAACGAGGATGTAAAAGAGGCTGTAATTGGGATTCTGACCAGGGTGATTCCAGTGGCAGTAGACAAAATCCAGGGAGTCTGTCGACACCGTTCATCGTCTGGGCAAGAAAAATGATGCCATGCACCACACAAAATGCTGAGACCGATCATCAATAAGTTTGCAACATGGATGGCCAGGAATGACATATGGAAGAAATCCAAAGATGCAAGAGTCTGCAAAGATCTGAACATCCATTTCAGGGAGGACTTTTCAAAAGAGGATCGGGAGGCCATGGCCAAGAGTGGAAGAGGCCAGGCGTAGCGGCAGAAAAGCTTGCCTAAAGGAGGGATACTGCTAGAAAATTTAGTTTAAGTGGAAAAACTGGCTTAAAAGAAAAGTCTGGTTTTCTGTTTTTAATGTTTGAAGTAAAATGTTAGTTTTGAATTACTAATACACGTTGACTAAGCTGCGATTAAAAAAAAGAAGTAAAGATACGATAGGGTTTCACAGATCCTTTTTTTTTCTAAGAGGATATATTTTAATTTAAATTGTATAAAAAGAGGATTTAAAGTACTGAGTTGGATTGGTTTTAGTGAATATTTTCAAGTTAGGACTACATAAAGATTCCTCTAGCTAATAAAGTAATAAGAGTTTTTTTTGCGATTTATGAATGTCGGTATCGTTCGTCTCTATACATGTCAGAGGTTTAAAAATATTGTTAAACGCAAGGCCATTTTTTTTATTTTTGCAAGGAACAACAGGCAAAAAAATTTTTTTTTTTTTACAAGAGACACACTCTGAGATGGCAGATGAAAACTTTTGAAAACAGCAATGGGGAGATGAAATCCTCTTTTCTCATGGAACTTCTCACTCAGCTGGTGTAATGGTGCTTTTTAATACATTTCCAGGAAAGGTAATTGTACAAAAAAGTGGTTCAGGTGGACATTGGATTATACCGGTAGTAGAGATGAGTGATCAAATATATATTTTACTTTGTGTGTATAGGTTCAATAACAGAACAAATAATAGGGTAATGATGGCAAGTTTAAGTGCACTAATGAATAACTGGAAAGTTACTTTTATGACGGAGAAAGTCAAACCCCACCTCTATTAAGTTTACTTGGTCTAATTCTGCAGATAGTAATCAATGATTCAAGATTAGACTATTGGTTGATATTGCAGGTAATTTGCAAAGAAGTTCTTAATTGCGAAATATCAGTATCCCCCCCAACAGACCACTGCATGATTGAATTATCATTAAGAATAATTCATAAACCCATATCATCAGAAAACACTTGGAAATTTAACAATGGTCTACAACTTAATGACGGATTCTGTAAACAAGATAAAACCCTTTTTCAAAGTGTTAATAAACTTGACATGTCGCATATGAATAAATAGAAATGGTTCAAATTTGAACACAAACAGTTAGCAATTGTAACAGGAGAATTAATTTTACTAAAAAGAAAACATCAAAAGAATTAATTATATGCGAAAAAGCTGAAACAACAATAGAGGAAAAGGCTTAACTAAATGCCCTTCAAGGTAAATTAGATATTAGGGATGGGAATCTTACAACATCTCACGATTCAATTCGATTCCGATTCTTGGGGGGACGATTCGATTCAGAAACGATTCTTGATTCAAATAAAAAAAAAATTCTTAATCAATACTCTTTCATTCATCATTTGTGTTTGTAAAACACACAACTTGATCTGCCAAGTGTCTGTGATGAAGTGAGCCATGAATGTAATAGGGCATCAACACAAAATGGATTTTACAATCTATGTTGAGAGAAGGGAACTGGTTCAAAAGTAACAAGACATGAAATTGCAACTGGACATCAAGAAAAAAAAAAATATATATATACATACAGGTGCTGGCCAGTAAATTAGAATATCATCAAAAAGTTTAATTATTTCAGTAATTCCATTCAAAACGTGAAACTTCTATACTGTATACTTTCCTTCCACACATAGTGATATATTTCAAGTGTTTATTAATTTTCATTTTTATTATTACAACTGACAGCTAATGAAAACACCAAATTCAGTATCTCAGAAAATTAGAATATTCTGAAAAGGCTCAATATAGAAGACACCTGGTGCCACTCTAATCAGCTGATTAACTCAAAACACCTGCAAAGGCCTTTAAAAGGTCCCTCAGTCTTGTTCTGAAGGCTCCACAATCATGGGGAAGACTTCTGACTTAACAGCTGTCCAAAAGACGACCATTGACACCTTGTACAAGGAGGGCAAGACACAAAAGGTGATTGCTAAAGAAGCTGGCTGTTCGCAGAGCTCTGTGTCCAAGCACATTAACAGACAGGCGAAGGGACGGAAAAAATGTGGTAGAAAAAAGTGTACAAGCTCTAGGGATAACCGCACCCTGCAGAGAATTGTGACGACAAACCCATTCAAAAATGTGGGGGAGATCCACAAAGAGTGGACTGCAGCTGGAGTCAGCGCTTCAAGAACCACCACGAAGAGACTCATGAAAGACATGGGATTCAGGTGTCGCATTCCGTGTGTCAAGCCACTCTTGAACAAGAAACAGCGTAAGAAGCGTCTCGCCTGGGCCAAGGACAAAAAGGACTGGACTGCTGCTGAGTGGTCCAAAGTTATGTTTTCTGATGAAAGCAATTTTTGCATTTCCTTTGGAAATCAAGGACCCAGAGTCTGGAGGAAGAGCGGAGAAGCACAGAATCCACGTTGCATGAGGTCCAGTGTAAAGTTTCCACCGTCAGTGATGGTGTGGGGTGCCATGTCATCTGCCGGTGTTGGCCCACTCTGTTTCCTGAGGTCCAAGGTCAATGCAGCCGTCTACCAGGAAGTTTTAGAGCACTTCATGCTTCCTGCTGCTGACCAACTTTATGGGGATGCAGACTTCACTTTTCAACAGGACTTGGCACCTGCACACAGTGCCAAAACCACCAGTACCTGGTTCAAGGACCATGGTATCCCTGTCCTTGATTGGCCAGCAAACTCGCCTGACCTTAACCCCATAGAAAATCTATGGGGTATTGTGAAGCGGAAGATGCAATACGCTAGACCCAACAATGCAGAGGAGCTGAAGACGACTATCAGAGCAACCTGGGCTCTCATAACACCTGAGCAGTGCCACAGACTGATCGAGTCCATGCCACGCCGCATTACTGCAGTGATGGAGGCAAAAGGAGCCCCGACTAAGTATTGAGTGCTATACATGCACATTCTTTTCATGTTCATTCTTTTCAGTTGGCCAACATTTAAAAAAACATTTTTTTTCATTGGCCTTTAAAATATTCTAATTTTTTGAGATACCAAATTTGGAGTTTTCATTAGTTGTCACTTATAAATATAAAAATTAAAAGAAATAAACATTGGAAATACATTGGTCTGTGTGCATTGCATGAATATAATGTACAAGTTTCACGTTTTGAATGGAATTACTGAAATAATTCAACTTTTTGATCATATTATAATTTACTGGCCAGCACCTGTATATACAGACGTGGACAAAATTGTTGGTACCCTTCATTAAATCAAAGAAAAAATCATAATGGTCACAGAAATAACTTTAATCTGACAAAAGTAATAATAAATAAAAATTATATAAATGTTGACCAATGAAAGTCAGACATTGCTTTTCATCCATGCTTCAACAGAATTATTTAAAAAATAAATGCATGAAACAGGCCTGGACAAAAATGATGGTACCCCTAGAAAAGAATGAAAATAATGTGACCAAAGGGACATGTTAATCCAAGGTATGTCCACTAATCAGCATCCCAGGTGTCTACAATCCTGTAATCACTCAGTGGGCCTATATATAGGACTCCAGGTAGTCACTGTGTTGTTTGGTGACGTGGTGTGTACCACACTCAATATAAACCAGAGGAAGCAAAGGAAAGAGTTGTCTCAGGAGATGAGAAAGAAAATCATAGACAAGCATGTTAACTGTAAAGGCTATAAGACCATCTCCAAGCAGCTAGATGTTTCTGTGACTACAGCTGCACATGTCATTCAGTAATGTACGATCCATGGGACTGTAGCCAACCTCCCTGGACGTGGCTGCAGGAGGAAAATTGATGACAGATCAAAGAGACGGATAATCCAAATGGTAACAAAAGAGCCTAGAAAGACTTCAAAATAGATCCAAGCTGAACTTTATGCTCAAGGAACATCAGTGTCAGATTGGAACATCCTTCGCTGTTTGAGCCAAAGAGGGCTACATGGGAGACGAACAAGGAGAGGACAAATCATTAAAAAAAACAGACTGGAGTATGCCAAACTACATGCTGACGAGCCACAAAGCTTCTGGGAGAATGTCCTGTGGACAGATGAGACAAAAATTTAACTTTTTGCCAAGGCACATCAGCTCTATGTTCACAGACGGAAAAATGAAGCATATCTAGAAAAGAACACGGTCCCTACTGTGAAACATGGGGGAGGCTCGGTTATGTTCTGGGGCTGATTTGCTGCATCTGACACAGGGTGTCTTGAATCTGTGCAGGGTACAATGAAATCTCAAGACTATCAGGGGATTCTAGAGAGAAATGTGCTGGCCAGTGTCAGAAAGCATGGTCTCAGTCGCAGGTCACGGGTCTTACAACAGGAAAATGACCCAAAACACACAGCTAAAAACACCCAAGAAGGGCTAAGAGGAAAACACTGGCCTTCTATGAGCCCTGATCTCAATCCTATTGAGCATCTTTGGAAGGAGCTGAAACATGCTGTCTGGAAAAGGCGCCCTTCAAACCGGAAACAACTAGAACAGTTTGCTCATGAGGAGTGGGCCAAAATACCTGCTGAGAGGTGCAGAAGTCTCATTGACAGTTACAGGAATCATTTGATTGCAGTGATTGCCTCAAAAGGTTGTGCAACCAAATATTAAGTTGTGGGTACCATCATTTTTGTCCAGGCCTGTTTCATGCATTTATTTTTTAAATAATTCCGTTGAAGCATGGATGAAAAGCAATGTCTGACTTTCATTGGTCAACATTTATATAATTTTTATTTATTATTACTTTTGTCAGATTAAAGTTATTTCTGTGACCATTATGAGTTTTTCTTTGATTTAATGAAGGGTACCAACAATTTTGTCCACGTCTGTATATGTATATTGTTCTTTGGTACGTAGTAGAAAATGCATTGAAAATATTTAGTATGCACCAAATGTTGCTTATCAACCAACCATCATTAAACAGAAATTTATGGCTCATGTTATTATTTTCATTGTTCTTGTTAGAAATTTCAGAAGTCCTAACGTTATTGAACTCAGCATATATATCGGACTTCCTTGAAAGCGCCACAGGTGTGCAGCGCTGCTGGATGTTTATGTGTAGCTTATAAAGAAAGATCGCTCTCATATACTTGCAGATTTATAAATAAATAAAAACTTTAGCCAAGGGTGTCATTAGCATGGAGAAGACCTTTTAGACAGCCCAAACATTTACCTTCAGCAAAGACGGGGCGGGCTGGATTTCTCTTTCCTCTTTCATGCTGAAGCTTTAGCCTAGCGGGTTGATTACACTACTACCGAAACGTAATAAGGACTTCCTGAACTTAGACAACTGGAGTCCAATAACTGTTTTTTGCAATGATTATAAATTAATAGCTTTAATGTATGCAAATCGGCTTAAATGTATACTGGACAATCTAGGTGATGAATTTAAATCAGCTTTCATTAAAGGTAGACAAATTCAAAATAATCTCAGGATAATGTTAGACATATGCTAGACTACCAATCACTTATTGATTCAGAAAGTCTCATTCTTTTCATATACTTGTTCAAAGCGTTTGATTCTATAGAACACTCCTTTTTGATTAAGACACTAAAAAAACATTAATTTGGAGACAACTTTTGTAAGGTGATTGAAATGTTTTATAAAGAAATAATCAGTTATGTTTCTCTTAATCCAGGAATGATCACAAGAATTAATATCTCTCGTGGGATCAGACAAGGCTGCCCTATATCACCAAAATTTTTCTTTTTATGCACACAGATGTTAGCTCACCTGATAGTAAATAATCAGGAATTTAAGGGCATTAATATTTTTGAGTATGAATTTCGCATTAGTCAATTCGCGGATGATACGTTTTTTTTCCTTAAAGGACAAATCAGTAACCTGTACTGCACTAAACATCATCTATCTTTTTTCTAAAGCATCTGGATTGAATATAAATCTGTAAAAAAAAAATCAAATATTACCATTATATCCGTGTACAGATACACAAATAATGCCCATCCCTGTTAAAAATTAAGTTAAATATCTAGGCATAAAAATAATAAAAGACATTAAAAAAAGGAGTAAAAAAACATGAATGAGAAAATAGAAAATATGAAAAAAACCTTAAACTGGCTAATGTGGGATTTATCCATTTTTGTTCGAATAATATTATCCAAATCTGAGGTGATGTCAAAATTGATTTATCCATGCTACTCAATGTATGTGAATCCTAAAAATATTAAAAAGGCAAATTCCATAATCTATACCTTTATTTGGAGAAACAAAACACATTATGTTAAAAAATTACAACTTGTTAAAAATGAAAAAAAAAGGAGGTTTAAAAACGATGGACTTTGAATCAATGGTAGGAGTCTTTAAAAATAAATTGGATAAAAGCTTTTATGTCACAGACAGAATAAATTTGGTTTCATATTCCAACAAATGTTTTAAAGAAAATTGGAAGGTTGGACTTTGTGTTAAAATGTGATTTTGAAACTATGAAATTGCCTGTGAAACTTAACTATCTGAATTTCATAAACAAATATACTATTGGAAGATGTTTCCCTATAATTATTTGTCCACATTGTGGAATAATAGAACAATTACAATTAATAGGAAAACGGTATTCAAACAAGAATGGTTCGATAAAAACATAATTTTTGTTACAGATCTAATGGATGACAAGGGAAATTTGTTACATTATAACAACTTTAGGAAAAAATGTATGTTCCCATACAGAATACAAGAAAATATGCAAAGCAATACCTCCTGCTCTGGCTCATCTAATACAAAATACAATCTCTCATTCAAAAGTGGTCGTGCCAGAAATGAAAATTGATAAGTTGCATATTAGGGATAGAAAATGTAACAACCAGTTTATTGGAAAAGCTTTTAAATGTAAACATTTTTATGATTATACTAGATTTGCAAAAATCTGAATAAATATTGATGTGAGTAACACAGTAAAAACTAAAAAGTTTTAAAATGGCCAATTCCACCAAAAGCAAAAGAAGTACAATATAAAATAGTTAATAATTATTAATCTACTGCAGAAACTCTTAAGAAAAGGTTTGGATTTGAGGTTGAAGCTTGCCTCTTTTGTCTTGAAGAACCTGAAACTATTGAACATTTATTTTATTCATGTAGAGTCACGAGCCAATTTAGGCAGAACTTACATAATTAGTTGAATACTTCAATAGAGAATATTACCCCTTTTGATATGAATCAGATCCTAATATGAAAGAAACGTCAGTGCTTCAAAAACCTGGTAGTGTCATTAAGCATCATTTTCATGAGTTAGTAATGGGAATGATATGATGAGAAGGATTGTGTCATTGCATAAGAGGAGTTGTCTGTCGTATTACGCAATTATGGATTTTATGTCATATTACATATTCATTTGTTTTATGGGAATTTATGTGTATTTATGCCCAATTAGGTCACTGGGTTGTTAGTCCTGTTGTTCTATTTTTTTGGTTTTTGCCTTGCACATGTGAATGTTTTTTGTTTGTTTTTTTTAGAATGCAAGAGGAGATTCGCAATTGAACTTTTAAATATGGTATTGTTGAATGAAGTTTGTGTTTTAAAAAAATGTCTCCATATAACATAATAGATAATTGAAGCATAAAATACCTTCAATTTACAGCTAAAATAGTTTGGTCCAAACGCAGAAAAAGTGCTGAAATCTGCGTTTAATGAAGTTTCACAAAACACAAGGATTTCATAAATCCTATAGTTGGTTTTAATTGTTCTCCTATTAGTGTAGGATGATATTACCCACAATTTAAATGTATAGGTACTGTAGTATTTAAAGTAGAGCTGATTAAAAACGCTCAGTGTAATTGCCCTTTAAACATATTCGGAATCGGAAGCTAGAACCTGAAGCCAACTCCAGCTTCGTGGAGGAATCAGCCTTTATCCGTTTCTGGAAGCAGAAGCTGCAATCGGAGGCTAACTTTAGCTTTATTGCCTTTTATTTCACACATATATCTTCTTAAATAAACGCCTTAAACCCTTAATCTGCATCCTGCGACATCAACTAACGTTAGGATCGGCAGTTTTTCTTACCTATCCGGTGTAAGATGATCTGGGGTGTCCGGGTGAAATCCAGCAGTCTGCGCTGATCATCCATCTCTTCCTCGGACTTGAAGGTTTCTTTAAACTCTGTGGATGTTTCTTCAGCAGGAGTTAACTGCTCGTTGATCAACTCTCCTTGAAGCTGGACTGAAGACATTCTGACTGGAAACTCCGAGCAGAAAGGAAGCTAACGCTGCTAGCATCACGGCTATCTTCTTCTCAGTGTTTATCGCCGGTTGACAAACAAGAAACTGAGTCATTACCGCCACCAAGTGGTCTGGAGAGGAACCTGCACTATGATTTTATGATTTATTTCTGGATTTCTTATGTGTGTTTTACTAAAGCTGATAATTACTTCCACTGACATTTTCATTTCTTTAAAAAAATGTTTCTCTGCTTATAGTTAAACATCACGTCCATCATGTTTGCTCTGTAAAGAGTTTGATAACTTCTATTTAAACGTGTGTTCTGCTTCCTGAATGGTTTTCTTGGACACTTACTAATGATAAACTGGAATCTGAACAAATAACTGATCTTAATAGTTCCAAATATGGGGAGCATAGAAACTGAAAGCTACTTCTCCACGTTTGGTTCTGATTCTAGGGACAGTGAGTAAACTAGAGCTGTAGGTTCTAAGTTATCTGGATGGTTTGTACCGTGATAGCAGATCGTTAATGTACTCTGGTGCTAACCCATTCAGTGATTTATAGACTAACAGAAGCACTTTGATGAACACATGGATGAGTTTTTCTAGGTCTCCTTGTGTCATCATTCCTTTAATCCTAGAAATGTTCCTCGGGTGATAGAAAGCTGACCTTGTTACTGCTTTTATGTGACCCTGGAGGTTCAGGTCTGAGTCAACAATTATTACACCTAGATTTCTGGCCTGATCAGTAGTTTCTAGTTGGACCAACTGAAGCTGTGTACTGATATTTAATCAATCGTTTTTGGGTCAAAAGAGAAGTACTGTTTAGTTTTTGTTCAGTTGGAGGAAATTATGGGACATCCAGCTGTTGATTTGCTCAATGTATTTATTAAGGGTTTGGATGGGTTCAATATCACCAGGTGTCATTGTGATATAAAGCTGAGTATCGTCCGCATAGTTGTCTGGCTTATCTGGCTTAGTGGGAGCATTTAGAAACTAATTGGAGGGGCCCTAGGATAGAGCCCTGGGGGACCCCACAGGATTTCTGTGTTTTGTGATGAGAATTGGCTAATCAACACAAAGAATTTCCTGTTCTTGAGGTAGGATTTACCTACATATAAATTAAGTACAAATGAAAACTAGAACTACACAGTAAATTTTTCTAGGTATTATCCTCAACACCTTGAAATGTGGTATCTCCCTGTCTGGGTTCCAGACCCCCCTTAATAAGATGACGAATCCCGGAGGTCAAGCTGGGTGGTTTATAGTTATTGCAATTTGATATGCTAATTATAAAAAAAAAAAAATTAAAAGAAAGCAGAAAACTTTGGAGTCATTCTTCATGAGGCAGGTGATGGGTCCGATGTTGTCCCATGTTTTTTTCAGATACTTTAATGTGCGGGTTCCATTCAATTGTTCGATTGGCTCCCTACTTCTTGGAACTAACGGACTCATTACTGGAGCTACTGGCGTGACAATCCTCTTGTCTACACGTGATATTGTTGCAATTCCTCAGTGAATGAAGTAAACAGAACGAGTTGAATTGTTTGTCATAATGAGTATTACGGCTCTCTAACCCTGGCGCATACTTGACCTGTTCATGGAGCTAAAAAAAAACAGATGCGTAAAGCGCATTTGGTTGAATTGATTGATTGACATATTTAGTTAAAGGCACAGTGTGTCATTTTCGGACACTAGGGGGCAGTGCATACCTAAATTGTCACAAGCATGCGGTATCGAGTAGGAACTCAACTGCGGAGGTCCAACTAGTGCTGTTTTCAAACGCTCAATTTCCTGAGAATTATTTATTTGTAGCGACATGACGAGCACATCAGTCTCTCTTTCATCGCTTGGAACTAGCGAAGAGGTACGAATTTATTTATGGCGAAACTTTTTTGCATTTTAAAGGGGAAATCAGTGTGTTAATAGCGGGCGTGTTCCGTGCGGTTTGTCCGTCCGGTCTCTTGTAGACGTAAAGACGTCCTCTAATATGGCTTTCCCCTGAAAAGAGGACCCGCGCCTATGTATTTTAAAACAGATTTTTAAAGTCATATTTTACACCATCGCTAATATTTTGCAATTAATGTGCTTTACATAATTATTATTAGATAATATTTTAATGGCTATTTTCAAAGATATACTGCAAAAACTACACACTGTAACTTTAAGTATTTCTTTCCATAGTTATTTGGGATGTGAGTGAGACTGCATTTGGAAAAGTTCACAATTTCCTAACCACACAGATAAGCTGCATAGCACTTCTGTTAATTTTGTTATGATTATTTGCTGGATATGTTGATTCATACTGTAGTTAATGTGACTAGTAGGCAGTGCCAGCGCTCCACGCATGTGCCTCATGCGCTTTGCGTAGGGCACCAAGCTGGCAGCAGGAGCAACAACTGAGCTTATGAAAAAAAATTGTAGTAAAAAACAGATTTACAAGTTAAAAATATGCAAAAAAAGTTAGAAGTAAGCAAACAATATTAAAAGAAAGCAAGACAAAAAAAGATGTACCTCTTTCACATCTGTCGTCACCCCACCCCCGTATCAAAAATACTTTACTCTGAACAGTGATTTTAAAGGTTGTTTTCACGAGTCATGGCTAACAGAGTCAACAACGGAGTCTCACATAAACATCAACGGGTTCAATATGAAAGAACAGCGGAGAGTGGTAGAAAGAGAGGAGGAGGCCTGGTTGTGTTTGTGAATGAGAGATTGTCTAACTCAGGGCATTTATCTATCAAATAGATGCTATACTGTAAAGACAATGAGCTGCGGGTTTTCACCCAAGTTATCCTCATAGTTGCGCTGCACTCGGCAACTAGCAGACAGCAAACAAATTACACAGAGGCTTTTTTTCTGCTCTCTTTTTTTTTTATCACAGCACTCTGTAATCAACCCTACCCATCTTCACCCAGTATGTAACCTGCCACACCAGAGACAATAAAAATTTGGACATATTTTACTAAAGAGGCATACAGCTGTTGGATCACACACACAGCCATCGGGTGGCGCTAATCAACATTATAGCTCCACAAGAAAAGAAACTCCGCTCAACAGGAAGTCGAGAAGAGGAGAATATATATATATATATATATATACACTACCGTTCAAAAGTTTGGGGTCACATTGAAATGTCCTTATTTTTGAAGGAAAAGCACTGTTACTTTTCAATGAAGATAACTTTAAACTAGTCTTAACTTTAAAGAAACACACGCTATACATTGCTAATGTGGTAAATGACTATTCTAGCTGCAAATGTCTGGTTTTTGGTGCAATATCTACATAGGTGTATAGAGGCCCATTTCCAGCAACTATCACTCCAGTGTTCTAATGGTACAATGTGTTTGCTCATTGGCTCAGAAGGCTAATTAATGATTAGAAAACCCTTGTGCAATCATGTTCACACATCTGAAAACAGTTTAGCTCGGTACAGAAGCTAAGAAACTGACCTTCCTTTGAGCAGATTGAGTTTCTGGAGCATCACATTTGTGGGGTCAATTAAACGCTCAAAATGGCCAGAAAAAGAGAACTTTCATCTGAAACTCGACAGTCTATTCTTGTTCTTAGAAATGAAGGCTATTCCATGCGAGAAATTGCTAAGAAATTGAAGATTTCCTACAACGGTGTGTACTACTCCCTTCAGAGGACAGCACAAACAGGCTCTAACCAGAGTAGAAAAAGAAGTGGGAGGCCGCGTTGCACAACTGAGCAAGAAGATAAGTACATTAGAGTCTCTAGTTTGAGAAACAGACGCCTCACAGGTCCCCAACTGGCATCTTCATTAAATAGTACCCGCAAAACACCAGTGTCAACATCTACAGTGAAGAGGCGGCTGCGGGATTCTGGGCTTCAGGGCAGAGTGGCAAAGAAAAAGCCATATCTGAGACTGGCCAATAAAAGAAAAAGATTAAGATGGGCAAAAGAACACAGACATTGGACAGAGGAAGACTGGAAAAAAGTGCTGTGGACGGATGAATCCAAGTTTGAGGTGTTTGGATCACAAAGAAGAACGTTTGTGAGACGCAGAACAACTGAAAAGATGCTGGAAGAATGCCTGACGCCATCTGTTAAGCATGGTGGAGGTAATGTGATGGTCTGGGGTTGCTTTGGTGCTGGTAAGGTGGGAGATTTGTACAGGGTAAAAGGGATTCTGAATAAGGAAGGCTATCACTCCATTTTGCAACGCCATGCCATACCCAGTGGACAGCGCTTGATTGGAGCCAATTTCATCCTACAACAGGACAATGACCCAAAACACACCTCGAAATTGTGCAAGAACTATTTAGAGAAGAAGCAGGCAGCTGGTATTCTATCGGTAATGGAGTGGCCAGCGCAGTCACCAGATTTGAACCCCGTTGAGCTGTTGTGGGAGCAGCTTGACCGTATGGTACGCAAGAAGTGCCCATCCAACCAATCCAAATTGTGGGAGCTGCTTCTAGAAGCGTGGGGTGCAATTTCTCCAGATTACCTCAACAAATTAACAGCTAGAATGCCAAAGGTCTGCAATGCTGTAATTGCTGCAAATGGAGGATTCTTTGATGAAAGCAAAGTTTGATGTAAAAACAATCTTATTTCAAATAAAAATCATTATTTCTAACCTTGTCAATGTCTTGACTCTATTTTTTATTCATTTCACAACGTATGGTGGTGAATAAGTGTGACTTTTCATGGAAAACACAAAATTGTTTGGGTGACCCCAAACTTTTGAACGGTAGTGTATATACACACGCACACACACACAGACACACACACACGGCAAGCAGCCGTCCGCAAAAAACCATGTAGTGTGGCAGACATTAAAGCAGTTATTAAGAAACAGTTAATGGAGGAATGGCAAGAACAATGGATATTGGATGAGAAAGGAAGGCATTTATACAATATAAAAGGAAAGGTGGGTAGAATGGAAAATATTCCAATGAATAACAGAAATCAAGTAATAATTTCAAGGATGACATTGGGACATACAGTTTTAAATAGTACACTTTATATAATAGGAAAGCATAGTACAGGATTGTGGGAATAGTAGGGAAACAGTCAATCATGTATTATGTTATTGTAGAAGGTATGTAATAAATAGAAAAGTATTAGAAGAAAAATTAAAAGTTAAGAGACGTGGAAAATTAAGCTTGAAGTATCGGTTAAATGAAGAGATAGATATATAAATTAAAGCTGCAAGCAGCGTCTAGTGGCCCTCGCAGCTTAGCGCCGCTCTGGACATTCACGCATCACCACCTTAATTATTACTGGAATTCTTTAGGAAAAGTGGAATAATAAATTGAATTTAGTAAAAATATTAATCGGATACTCCCCACTACGACTCACACTCCCATACAATTGGTGGCGGAAATCCACCTAAAGTTGGTGGCCACCCGCCAATAAACAAAAGAAGAAGAAGAAGAAGTAAAGGTACTTTCCAGAGGTGAACGCCGGGGCCATTCACTACACAGCCAGCAAGAGGGAGCCGGCGACCAACACCAGGAGTCCCCAGCGCTGCCAGGCCGCTAACCAGATTAGCAATTCTTTGTTAGCCTGCTGGGTAACGCCCTTTGGAGACCCCCTTCATCAACTACGGAAAGATGGAGAGCTTTAAACGTTCATAAGGTCTGTTTGGGCAGAAGCAAATTAGTTTAGAATTACTAATTTTTAAAGGAGTGTGTTTTACTTTTGTTAACTTGTATGAGTTTATTCTTTTATCTGCTTTGATAATACAGGCTCTTGGCCTGAAGTTTTAACTGGTGTTTTAAAAGACTTTTCCCGACAAAGAGTCGTTTTAAATCCTACTATTTGAGTGATCAAACCAACAAGAGCTTTATTTTCTTTGTTCAATGTTTAATAAACATGCTAGAACTGGTCCAAACAGCATCCCATGGCTGCCGCTACTCCAATGCTAGGGCAAGACCACGTCTTTGGCCCGGGTCTACATGCAGTCCATAAGCCATCAAAGGTGTTCAAATAGAGATTGGTTCAGAGAAGGTTAAGAACAGAATATAATCTTTTTAGCCGTTGTGATGGATTTATCTAGTTTTATGATTAATCTGCACTTTGTAATCAACTGTGATGCACATTTACTTAATGTTGTAGAATTAGTTTGAATGTTTAGTCTTATTCAGTGACGCCTTTACCTCGAGTCATGGTCAGAGTGTTTTGATAACAATAGTACCCGTCTGCCGTTACCATGGAGATGGCTCTCCTACCAGGCTTTATTAAAATGTCTACCAAAGTTCACAGCTCCTAATCTGAGAGAAACGCGCCACAAAGTCTAGGGTTTTTGCCTTGAGAATAGTGTATTATTAAAATAAAATTGATAGACCAAGGTTGCTGGAAATAAAATAAGCTTTTTGTTGTTAGATTGAGATGGGTCAGTATTTCAGCGTTACTGTGTAATGATACTGTCCTCTTATATGATCGATTCTAATCGCATTAAAACCTCCAAAAAACTTGAGGAATCTCTCTCATTTAATTAAGAGTCTAGAATCCGATCACACCATGTTTGAATTTGCCTTATTTTATGAAAATACTGGAATTAGATTGTTTACTATGGTGATCGATCCATTAATAAAGTAATTCTCCAAAGATTAATTACTTTCACCCAGATAATTTTAAACATAACATTTCTTAATCCAAATAATGTTTTATGCTTTCTTACATTGCTTATTGGCTTAGAGATAAACCAGTGGTGCTAAATTAGTTAAACTACTTCAGATTAGTGAACTAATTTAGCTTTCATCCCAGCATTTGCAAATCAAGCCTTGGTTCTCAAAGCATCCAGATTTCTCCAAAGCATAAATCAGAATTCCTCTTTTCTATTTTTATTGCATTTTATCTATTTGTGTTCTTTTATTTTGAGTTATTCATTTACTTTGATTAGTAGTGTGTTGGTTACTAGCTTGAGTGGTTAAATGGTTGTCTTTTTCTTCTTTTGTAAATAAACTTTTGTATTTTGGAAAGTCACTGTTTGTAATTTTTGTTCCACACACATATGGCTAAGTTTCCTGGTCAATATACGGTAAAGAATTAATTCCTTCATGCGTTTCACCTCAGCCTATCTTGGCAGGTGCTAGACTAGTAGAGACTGATATAGATACTTGGCTATTAAAATAGTTCCTGGTAGACCAGGTGGTGCCCTAAATATGAATAATTTTTCAAAAATTATCATAAATTATTAATCTCATTGACTACCATAAGCAGTCCCTTAAGTATTGTCTATGTTGTCTAATTATCAATGTAGCCTACGTTTTTTGCTGTATACCACTCAGACAACAATCAATGAAATGACAGCATGGGGCTAAACATCTTGTCACTGGTCTGATTGGGCAGGGGACCAGAAAAGATTACAGAGTCCACATCTTTTTAGCAGACATACACACCAAAGCAACACTAATTTTAGTGACCTCCAAGTGGCACAACCGGGTGTCATTACCACCAGCGTAAATAACAATCTTACTGTATTTACGCCTATCCTTATGGTGCATTCAGACCAAGGGCTTTGTCAGCGTCAGGCAAAGCTCACAACGCATCTAGTTTGACGCTTCTATGTTGAAGCTTGCAAAGCCTGCCACTTCTGAGCAAAAAAGAGCGCATGGGAGGGGCTTCTTCTGTTGCTGGACATTCTGAACTATGGCGGATAGTATTGAGAGAGTGGCTTGGCTTTATTTGCTAATAAAGCTAGACAACGTCGACTTCGGCAACATCAGCACCGTTTTATGGATACACCCTATTCTACGGATGCGTTCTGAGTTTGGATGTATGGATGAAATACGCTTTCAGCGGTACTTCCGTCTGTCCCGTGCCCAATTTGACGACCTCCTGGGCAGCATCGGAGCTCAAATCTCCTACCAGGACACCAACTACAGGTCCTCTATTCCTCCCGAAGAGCGCCTGTCCATCTGTCTTCGTAAGTGTTATTTATGATTTTTTAAATCTGCGTTTTCTAGACTTAAAATGTAGGTTTATCCTGATCCCGCTACATTCAAAATACATGTAGTAACATCACTACAATTATAAGCTCTGATTGGTTAACGCGTCGCTTCAGGGCCGTCAGCACAGTCAAAAGTTCTACTGGCTGAACTTCTGCGTTGCTGGCTTTATTAGCTTTGAAGCTTGAAAAGCAGGGAGAGCTTGAAAAGCAGAAGCTCACAAAGCGCTGCAGAGACCGTGACGCTCCTCCAACGGCCTCCGCCATAGACTTAACATGTAATCTTGACGTTGCTGTATCTGACAAAGCCCTTGGTCTGAATGCACCACTAGCTTGCAGTTTCAGGTTGGATTTTATGTCGCCTGTTCTGGCCCCGGAAAACATTTGACTATGTTTGATGGTGTCGCTAATGCCATATTTCGGACTATGGAACTGCCAATTGCCAGAGTCTGTTTCTCAGTAGGCGCGTCACTGAGTGGGGAAAATGTGTTAGAAAGGTTGGTGGTGCCCTTTGGGCTGAGAACTATGCTTTCCACGTACTGTCACCCAGTCTGCCTGAGATACCAGCTGCATAGGTTTTGTTGGAGGACCGCTAGGTGGTTCTGTCCTTGTTGGCTAACAGGCCTCAACTATTTACTGCATTCTCAACAACGCAGAGCCAGGCCTCTAACCGAAACCCTCACCGCCAAAGCTACAAAAATTCTACATTTATTACACTTACCATTATCACTAAAAGAGCAGGGAAATAACTAAAACTCTGAAAAAGAGAACAGGAGAGAGGAGCCATGGAGGGAGAGGAAGGAGAGATAGACGGAAGAGAGGTAGCCATAGCTGCTACGAAGGTAAACTAACGAGCTAGCGAGATCTTAGCACACTGAGAACAACCGTGTGAATCACAAGGGGTTCCCAAATTGTAAAGCACACCAACTGGAAATGACTTTAGTAGTGTACTTGTGTGCTAAAAAACTAAGAAATACCTTAATACAGAATAGATCAGTTGAAGAGAGTCTGAGCACCAAACACCAAGCAACTCTGCAGAGCTCGACAGTGACAACAGGAAATGTTGCATTGCACACAGCAAAATGTTGTTTGATGATCTGAAAATCAGGACAAGGTTTAACTAATGCTTCAGAATAACTCTCATTCCCACTCAAAATATAATTTTGTCTGTATTTTAATAGGTGATACAGGAAAATCCCAAAGTAGATAAGGATTTAGCTGATTGAATCTCCATTGGAATTTTAAAGATATTTATTAGGATCTGAACAGGAACCCATCTCTCATATAAAAATTGCTATCTCCCTGAGCTAGATAACAGTGTGCTTCCTCTCTCTAAGCCCTGTGAACTTATCTCAGAGTGAACTGCTCCAGGAACAAAACAATGTTTCTGTGTCCTTAAGTTGAGCCAGAGTAGGTAAAAAGTAAATTACTCTCCTCCAACTTCAGTCTCTAAGTCCCAAGGACTCAGCAAGTCCCAAGCATCATGATACATTCACTGGATGCCTTTACTAATAATTACTAATCACTAAAAAGAACTAAGCTTGAAATAAATGTCCCATTACAATGTGAATTACTTATATGTGCTGGTTTTAAATTTACCAGCATAGGTGTAGCTGAACTAGAATAATGTAATTTGAGTAAAGGTTATTTCAGTATAAAAGCCACCAGCCAGTCTCTAAACTCAAAATTAAAATATGAATCTGAATTAAAAAAAATTAACAATCTATTAAACTACAAATATGATAGATTATAAATCTACTTGGCGTGACTTAAAGTTAAAGTTTTAGTGAGGATTCTGAGACAACTTTTCTAAATGATATTTAAGTGTACAGCTATTACAGATATTTAAATGAACAGCCAACAAACACTGTACACAGGACACATTATGGACTTAATGATTAATTATGAGTAGGAAAATATGATGGTGTTAAAATAAACTAGAATACCAGCACAAATGATTTACTAAAGCACACATAAGAAATCCAGAAATAAATTATAAAATCATAGTGTAGGTTCCTCTCCAGACCAGTTGGTGGCGGTAATGACTCAGGATCTTGTTTGCTAACCGGCGATAAACACCGAGAAGAAGATAGCCGTGATGCTAGCAGCGTTAGCTTCCCTTTCTGCTCGGAGTTTCCAGTCAGAATGTCTTCAGTCCAGCTTCAAGGAGAGTTGATGAACGAGCAGTTAACTCCTGCTGAAAAAACATCCACAGAGTTTAAAGAAACCTTCAAGTCCGAGGAAGAGATGGATGATCAGCGCAGACTGCTGGATTTCACCCGGACACCCCAGATCATTTTACACCGGATAGGTAAGAAAAACTGCCGATCCTAACGTTAGTTGATGTCGCAGGATGCAGATTAAGGGTTTAAAGCGTTTATTTGGGAAGATATATGTGTGAAATAAAAGGCAACAAAGCTAAAGTTTGCCTCCGATTGCAGCTTCTGCCTGAAATTGTTTCAGGTTCTCTACCGATTCGGGAAAATAGCTAACGAGTAATTCTGCCTAATGTTTACTGTCTCAGGATCTGCTCTAATCTGAAAACTACAAAATACACTTGATACCTGCTCTACATTGTTCTAAAAGAAGAATCAAACCTGGCTTTTCATTTCATTCTTCATTTAGATTCCTCTACAGACTTTTTACTGTAAATACTTTTTCCTCTGGTTTGTTCTCAGATATTTTTTTATACTGGTCGGTAGAACAACACAGATGGTTAACATTAACATTTGGTAATGGTTCATAGATTATGTATAACGTTCTAAAGTCAAAGATTATGATGTAACTGATTTATAAACAATCAACTGAACATCAACTAAACATTTATAGATGATGGACACATTTGTAAATTGATTTTGAACATATTTCAATATTGGTGAAATGTAAAAAAAAAAGTCCTCAATTATAAACTCTTTTCAGGTTATTTATTTTTCTTGAATACAGAACTCTGAAATGAGTTTCTGCAGGGTGGCTCTCCCTTAGAAATAGGGTGAGAAGCTCAGTCATTAGAAGGGGCTCAGAGTAGAGCTGATGCTCCTCCACATTGAGAGGAGCCAGTTGAGGCGGCTCGGGCATCTGGCCAGGACGCCTCCTTGCAGAGGTGTTCCCGGCACATCCCACCGGGAGGAGACCCAGATGAAGACCCAGGACACACTGGAGGGACTACGGGATTCCTCCCGAGGAGCTGTACCAGGCGGCCGAGTTGAGGGAAGACTGCGTCTCTCTGCTGAAGCTGCTGCATGTTTTTACTTGTTATTTTGAATAGAAGAGTGACTCTAAATTTTTTTTATAAGCCATCAGTGTGTCAAAGAAAGCGAATTTAGGTAAGGTTTGGAACCTTTGTAGGAAATACATAATCTGTTGTAAATTTAAACCCTTCAGGCATGTACGACTTACCAGGTGAAAATACACGTTTTGTACAAATGCCTATGTAACATAAAGCATGGTAATAACACTAAATTCTTTAAAGAAAAGATTAAATACATGCTAGCTATAATTTTAAACTCATTTCTATAACAGAATCCATCCATCCATCCATCCATCTTCCTCCGCTTATCCGGGGTCGGGTCGCGGGGGCAGTAGCCTAAGCAAGGAGACCCAGACTTGCCTCTCCCCGGCCACTTGGGCCAGCTCCTCGGGAGGAATCCCGAGGCGTTCGGAGACATAATCTCTCCAACGGGTCCTGGGTCTTCCCCTGGGTCTCCTCCCGGTGGGACATGCCCGGAACACCTCACCAGGGAGGCGTCCAGGAGGCATCCTGACTAGATGCCCGAGCCACCTCAACTGGCTCCTCTCGATGTGGAGGAGCAGCGGCTCTACTCTGAGCTCCCTCAGGATGACCGAGCTTCTCACCCTATCTCTAAGGGAGAGCCCAGCCACCCTACGGAGGAAACTCATTTCAGCCGCCTGTATCCGTGATCTCGTTCTTTCGGTCACCACCCAGCGTTCGTGACCATAGATGAGGGTAGCCTAGATACCCTCATCTATGGTCATGGTCTATAACAGAATGAGTCTATAAAATAATGAAAATGGTGGAATATTTATTTGTGTTTCTATTAATGTTTTCTTAGTAAAATCTAAATATCTTCAGGCCTTCAATGCATAAAATAAATAGAAATTATGCAATAACCCAATCAAGCACCTTGTAAAAAACAACAGAGGATTTAAATAAAATTAACACTAATTGATGCGGCATTCAAATGAGCTTAATATTACAGAGAAATTCACTCTTGAAATCAGTAAATAAAAGATAAACATTTCATCATAAAGCTAACCCAAATAGACTACTGGAATTAAACTATCTAAACATAAACCATCAGACTTAAAAATTCTCCTACTAGTTTATACTGTAGATCATTGAATGGCATAGCACCAAAGTATGTTGAATAGCTGTTGTCACTATACCAACCCCAGCAGACCACTCAGGTCCTACGACTCTGATCTAATAATCATCCCTAGAATCAGAACCAAACATGGAGAAGCAGCTTTCTGTCACTATCTTCCCCTTATTTGTAACAAACCTCCTGACAAATGCAATTATGCCGAAAAACTGAGCAGCTTTAAAGCCTAGTTTATGCTTCTCCGACTGTAAATTTGCACTCAGACGCAGGCGTTTTGACAGAGATGTTTTTCGTTTATGGCTCTCCTTGTTTTTTTCTCCCCATTCTCTATTCTTTTTACAGCGTTGCTTGACCATGATAGTAGGGGATGCTAACTTTTAAATGGCGTCTCTGCCTACTATCACAGCCTACTATCATCTTTTTTTTCTAGGCTTGTGAATGTTTTCTTCCTCAAGGACAAATGGACGACAGAAAGTATGTTTTGATTATAGCTTTTTACTAGAAGTGCAGCTATGGCTTTAATTCACTTTCTTTAATACAAGGGCGCAATTCGTAACAAAATGAGCGTATTTCTTAATAAAAGGAGCATAAAACAGGTTGGGGAGAGGGTAAAATGATACTGTGGGGAGTAAAACAGTTATCACAAGTACGGGGATTTTGTAACAGGACGTATACAATCAATTCTTTTACTCACATTACCAAAATCTGTTCTCACTTTCACCAAACCTTCTCTCAGTTTTTTTTCTTCCTACACTTGCTTTTCTCATATCTCTCTATTCCTTTATCGATATGCTCTTTTTCTATATCGTCCAGCCGTAAGTTCTATTGCACAATCTATTCAGCTACAAACACAAAAGAAGCACAGAGATTTGTCTCAAGTTTAAGGGATTTAATAACAAGTTGCTCAAACAAACTAAAATTAAATCTAGACTAAAATGAACTTAGCAGCTCTATGCTAACTGGGAGAAGATGGATTAATGTCGGAAGGCAGGAACAAAAACAGCACAACGTCACCGGAAGGTCCACTTCATGTGCTTAGGTCGTGAGTGTGAGACGAAGAGGGGAGAGGACGACAGGAAGCTGCTTACCAACTAGGTGTGAATTTAACCAAAGCACGCGGTCAGCTCCAGACCAAGAAAACCACGTTTAGCCTTGTGGCTCAAACAAAAGGCTATCAGATAATGCCAGCTGTCTCTCGCCCTCTCCAGAACAACCACGTTACGCAGAGTCCAATTCGTGCGATCAACACAGCAAACACAAAGAAAGCGCACTGCTTCTGCTTGAAAATAAAAGAAACAAGTAACTTAATACAATCAGCCGGCTCTAGTCTAAATCACGCAGTTGGTCTAAATAAAAGAACCTTGCTTCACCCAGATTAAGGAAAAGAAAATAATTTCCTACTTTGAGTCCTTTAGTCCACGATCGGAGGCTGTTGAAACGCTGTTGTCCTGGGACGAAGGAAAAGTTTACTCAGCTCACCTCAGTTGCTGAGAGGGGAGCAGATCTAAACACTCCGGTGGTCGCTTGGAGTGCTCAATGAATCACAAAGACTGCAGGCAGCTGGGATTCGGATGGTGAGCAGAGAAGCGAAAATACGGAAGCCCGGGCAGTTTTTGGGGCAGCTCCATTGGGCCAGACCCTAGGAAGGAGGAGGTAACAGGATAGCTCATGAGTAGGTTGCTTCTCTTTGTGAATGCTAGGTCGGTGTCAGCTGGAGAGCTTGGTTTGTCCCTCCATTGAGCTCGGAGCTCTGTGGAAAAAGGGAAGAACGGATGCATGCTTCGAGATTCATACTCGCAAGGCATCACTGCATCATCTGGGGACGGCGTTCATGTAGCCAATAGGCCTGTCTTGGGACTGACCAGATGGCAGCTGGCCTGGCCAATGAGCTTGGAGGAAGACAGCGGCTTGCCCGGTGCAAGGGATGCGGTGGGACTGAGTCCATTTAATATTTGGTATTTCTGAACTGACCCAACATTCCCCCCTCAGGTCAGAAGATTCCAGTCAGTCCATTCTTTGGATCCGGTAATGGATCTGTTCCCCCATGGTCCACGAACGGCAACGTCCTTCTGCAGGGCATTGGTTCAACAGTTCAGTCCATTTGCACGGTGGCGGCAAGGTTTGACAGTTCAATTTATCTGGAGAATGGCAACATGCATTTCAGTCAAAGGAAAAAAAAACGATATGGGTCTGACAATATGTGTCCCAGCATTCACCTCTTAGATGTAATAACTGGAACTTCAGTTTACAGTCTTTGGAGCTACACTGGGTACATATATTCAAATTGCGATTTTAGATCCTAATTGTTTGAGCTGCTTGTAAGCTGTTTAAGCTATCATGGCTTTGATGACCCACCCAATTACAAGTGCACCCACCGTAAAGGTCATGGTGTAAGATTCCAATCTGTCCAATCAGCATTCTTTGGGAAGTGAAAGCTTCCCAAAGGAAACATCCCTGCTGTGTTGAGGGTCAACGCAGCAGTCCATGATCTTGATCTCTGTTATGTTTATCAAGGTCGACGTAATGGAGGATAATATCACCGATGTGCATTACTGTTCCTGGTGGAACAGAGAGGAACATAGTTTGGTTCAACAAATTTATCTGGTTGATCGTGGCTTGCTTGTCATATGACATCAAAGCTTCTGCCATTGTTGTGCTTATTAGCCTGCGGTTTCCCTCCTTTTCGATTCTGGTTTCCATTCCTGCATCTTTTACCATATTCATGGTTCAGACCCAACACCATTATCATTTTAGAAGGACAGGTGAGCAGTGTGTCTGAAGCAGAACGTCTGCAACTCATGAATAAAGGCAGTTCACCGATGACAGGGACTGAGCGTTCTAAATCATGAAATGTGCAGTCTATTAAGCACGCTAAGAGACTTTCTTGCTTTAACTTGAACCGGAGCTTGTGTTGGATTCTCAACAAGCAAGTAGGTTGAACGGTTGTTCAACTCCAGACTGGGTGGGCCAAGTACAGCAAGATTCAGCTCCAGGAAGTTGGGAAGTGGTTGTAAAAATGCATTTTGACCCAGCGGTTGTTGCCCTTTAAGCACAGCCAAGTTTATTGGCACCCCTGACGTTCGCGGTGGTCTTAGCATGTTAGCTTTGCTGGCAGGTTGGGAGGCCTGGGGAATGGTCTGTCCTGACAGCAAGAAATCAGGGCTCTGCTGGAATGGATTGGCAGGTGTGCTGATTTGGGACCAAAGACCCTGATTGAAGGTGTCAAGCTGCGCGCAGATGTGGTCAAGATGTGAAACAATATTCAAAACAAGCAACAGCTGGGCCCGATGTGTACCTTTTTAAAGTGCAGACCCCGACTGCTTTCAGGGGAAGCTGGGGCCAATCAGCTGACAGGAGCCTGTGGTTACGTACAACACTAACTAGCTGGGGATTTCCTGACACTGGCTTTCAAACACTTCCTTACTGACTGCTGCCCTATCTGGCCAGAGTGCCATCTATCTATCTATGAGCATGCCTCCTACTAACTGGGGGCTGTAGGGCTTTACACCAAAAATAAAAGTGATGTGTGACTGTGGAGCGGAGTGCTCTGCATGATTGAATGAGCCTGCATGACTGGAGTGTTTTGAACTGTTTCTGTAAGTGGCATGATTTGGGACATGGGTTCCCTGAGTATTTCTAAGCTGGCTACCTGCCTTTTGGAATCTGTCTGCTTGCTGTTTAAAATGAGAGGTTTTGGTACCTTCACCTGAGCCCAGAGTTGTCCACGCTGAGAATCTACGAGTGGAGCCAACCTGTCGAGCAGTTCCTTGCCGAAGAGGAGCGGTTCTGTGTCTAAGCCACAGATGCAGATGGGGTGAACAAGCGTCAGGTCCCTAAACGTGATGTTCAGCCATACTCTGCTCTTAATGCATGAGTGGTTATGAGTGTAACTGGTGATGTTTACATCACAGGTCTCAACCTGAAATGGTTTACCCAATAAGAGCATAGCTCTGGTAACCTGTTCAAATACAGCTGAACACTTCAAGCTAATTTCCGAACCGGTATCCAGAAGAGCGGTAGCGTCAACACAGCCTCCTACAATAGTCTGATAGTACAACTGACGAGCATGGTTCTGATGATTTAATTTGCCTACAAATCGGAGAAATTGTGTTTTGTGTGTGCTTACCGGTGGAGTCCCAGGAAGCTCCTGGTAAGGTGTAGGTATGGCTCCCCAGCTGACCAGCTAAATCTTGGCTACAGGAGACAGATCCATGCCTAATCATGCTGACGTTGGGTTTTTGTCAGCTCCCTTTGGGGGGGCAGTTGTCACTGATTAAATGTTATGTCTCTCAGCTGCTACATAGCTGTAGAGTAAAACCTATGATAAACATTTTCGAAGTCTTTCTGTGTCAAATGTTTATTCTCAACCTTACCTATAATCTTTTTCTGTGTTACGTGATTCTGGTAGGATGGTGGACCTTTGTTAGGCTGGGTGTGTTCTGGTGTCTTAGGTTTTAACCTCTGCCGGCTGCCACCTCCCTAGTCCCGTTGTGGAAACCGGGTTGGTTTTCTGGGTCTATCTGCAGCCTTAGTTTGGTGGGAAGAGCTTGTTGTGTTTGATTCTGCCTACTCTGTGAATAACTTGTTTGTCATGAAAGTGAGCTATTTGCTCTTGCCGGAAAAGACTTCAAAATTCATATAAATTCAATTTATAAACTTCAATTACTTTATCTCTGCGCCCTTTATGTTACTCCCTGGTACCCTAGACGCCTGGGACGTAACACTTCTCTACCTTCCAGATCTAAGTTGTCATCCCTTTTTGCATTAATCTGCAAAACTCTGTGATCATTTTCTAACCCGCTTGGTTTTCCGCGGGTTTCTTATGCTCATTGAGCATATCTCATGCATGATTTCCTGCATTCCTAACCTCTTTGTTTTACTTTGCATTGTGACGTCAAAAAGAATAGTCTTATGTAGGGCTGAACGATTTTGGAAAATAATCTAATTGCGATTTTTTTTTCTTCAATATTGCGATTTAATGTGCAATTATTTTTGTGGGGCTTTTGTCATGCATTTTTTATTTAATGAAATCAAAAATATTGTGTATTATAAACATATTTTTATAAATAATTTATTCTATTCCATAAGATGATTTACTTATTTTAAGACAAAGGCAAATATTAACAACTTTATCTACTTTTAATCATCACACTCGATGGTCATCGGCGTCGTTCTGCAATCAAGGTTTTCTTCCTTTTGATCCCAGCTAGTATTTCCCTCCGGCTGCAATGTTTTCCTCCGTGTGGTTATCCAGGAAGTAGGATGCTTGAAGCAACAAGCTCTGATTTTTAATTCTCTATCGATCTAATGCACTTTCAGACTCTGGTATGGCTCCGTAGAGCGGTTTGATATCAGGTCAGTTGTTGCAAAATACTCCGCAGTTTACGGTGCGGCTTTAACTTTCTGTCGGCATTTTTTATACAGCGCAGGTAAAATGTGGCTAAAATGTGTGTGTGAGATTGAATCCTAGCTTATTTATCATGTTTAACAAAGCATACTTTTGACTATAAAACCCGTTATAGCACAAATTATTTCCGTGTGCCGTTTTTTTATGTTCATAAGGAGCGATTCTTTCAAACAGCTCGGTCAGCGATCCCTGTCGCCTCGAAGTTTGTTTACTGGAAATTTAAACACTGGTGGCGGTCAGTTTAGCCGTGCAACTCTCATATATGGTGGTGTGATGTTTTTAGGTGATGATAAAGGTTCGTACTGTAACCTACCTCGTGAGGAAGCAACAATAGCAAGACGGGTTCTGAATAATACCTGGCGTCGTGCAGCATCAACGTTTTCATAGCAGATATAATTTCTCCCAAATGATGTACTTTTCCTCTTTGGTACCAAATATTGTGTAGTGTTGGATTCTGTTAAGCTTTTGGTCATTTTATAACGGGTTAAAGTGCAGCGTTTCCTTCTCTCCCTGCATTGTTTGCAAGTCACGTGACTTTAGCAGATATGTTTACATCAAGTCAAATCGCAGCCTTTGCGATTAGGAAATAGCATTTTACCAAATCGCGATTTAATTGCATATGCAATTAATTGTTCAGCCCTAGTCTTATGCAAGAACAATGATTTAAATATTGGATCTTCTTCTACGCCAGGAGCTTTTCGGGCTTGGAAAGTAAACCGAGCGCAGCCTTCAATAGAACTCCCTTGGTGGTTCATTATTTCTCTGCTGAACATCGAAAGCTCCAAGCGTGGCAGACGCTTGGTCAGAACAAACTGAATATTTTTCCCTCAGAGCCTCACGAAGCCTGAAGTAATTATCCCTGATGGTAGGAACCAACAACTCCAGGTAAATATGGACACTTCTAGATGTCGTTTTCCAAATTAGTTTCAACTTCTCGCGAGTTAAAGGATTCAGCAAGTCTACAAGACATCTTCCTACTTCCCTTAAGTAGTCGTCAATGTTTGACCCCTGGTCATTTGGGTCAAATCGTTCTGTCTCTTTTGCTAAAGATTCTAGTTGACGAGTCCTAATTCCATACTCATGATATGGCTCAGTTTCGTCTGTCTCAGACCAAGCATCATCCTGTTGATCGTCATATGGAGCAAGGTTTTTATCTACCCTCCTAAAATAAACAAACCGTTCATAATGGGGACTAGAATCTTGCACAAGACGATCTATTTGATATGAACTTGGAGAAAGTTGATGACCTTAAAAACTTGGCTGATTTTCTCTAGGTGTCTAGTTTTCTCTAGGAGAGAATTGTTACATTGCATTTAACACATTTCGAGCAGATATTTTAATGTTTTAGTGTGTGTAAGATGGTAGCTCTTCCTTAAGGCGAGTGTTAAACGGACTCCAAATCTTTTTACGGAACACAGTACCAGACAATTCAAACTTCTTAAATCCTTGGTTATAAGGATTTAAATCTAGGAGAGGCGCGTTAAAATACTACAAAATACCACAAAAACAATTTTTATTTAAATTTTCACAAATCTGGATTTTTTTACTCAAATAATAAAGAGTTCATGAGAGAAAATTTGTATTACTAGCCAAAAATAGAACACTCTAATATTTTTTTTAAAAGCATTAATGCCGATCTGTCTGAATGCTGCTAAACAAAACAATAATATTAAAACATGTTTGACACGCCCTTTTGGTCAAGTCCGCACTATTTGGCACAGCCACGTTGTGTACTCACCTTTATAACTATCCACATACTTGGATATGTACAATTTGAATCCCTTTTTTCACATTTGTTTTGTGGAGCAGATCAAAAAGTGTTTACAAGAAGATGAGCATCATCAACTGTAATTTTCTGTGAATTTCCCTGGGATCCAGAAAATTTGACTTCACTGCGGTAGTACGGCTCTCTGGAGTTCATCAACGGGAACTAGCATTTGCTATTGTGCACAGGGTCTATTCTTACAAGTTCACCTGAATTGGATGTAAATACCCTCAAAACTAAAGATGTCGGCCTGCAGTTATAGCAAATCATGTTTGTTTTATTTAAAATCCGTTGGGGTGGTGTATAGAGCCAAAAATGTTAGAATTGTTTCAATGTCCCAATATTTATGGTTCTGACTGTATGTTTTGTTTCTTTACTACTGAATGATATAAACCACCTTAAATCATTCTGTTGAAAGTGTGCTACATAAATAAAATTGCCTTTCTATTATAATCAATGGGGCCGTTTCCACAGGGTGAGAAGGTGTGTGAAACAGAAGCTTCTCAGATACATTGTAAATTTACGCATCGTATTTTTTTTGCGCTCTACATTTCTTCTCAAACGTGTCAGTCTTAAGAGTTTAGATTGGACCAGACAGGAATTCAGAAATCAAGCTGTATAAAGAATCCAGAAATTTTCCAAATAAAGGCACATGCAAATTTCCAAGATTAACTGGAGTTGATCCTTTAAGTGGAGAATCGCCCAGTTTATGTAACACCAGTAATAATTTTTACGAGACGTGAAAAAGCATGGACAGATGAGTTTACTTATTGAGCTAATTATTGATATAGAACTCAGTGATGCAATTCCAATTTTCCTGAGATTTCATGATATCCCAGGATCAGCTGAGTCAAATGCTTCACGTAAAAAAGCTAATGAGGGATAGAATTTGGCTGGAGAAACCAGGAAATTAATTGGAAAAATTTGTCCTGTGTTTGCTTTTTCAGACCATCTACTGGATAATGTGTGGAAAGAAGAGGTTTTCTCTTACCAGCAGCTCTGTAAACACGGGAGCCTTTCCTATTTGGACCAGAAGGAGTCAGAACCTCTTCAACTGAAAGAAGAACAGCAAGAGCCAGAACATTCCTGGATGAAAGAGGAATCGTTGGAGCTCTGCATAAATGAACAAAAAGACCAGCTTGTATTGAAGCAGGACATGGAAGATACATTTATGGTGACTCCTATTCTGGTGGAAAAGTGTGACATTAAACCAGAACCAATCAGGACCCAAGTCATCTCTAATGAAACTGAGAATCAGGATCAAGAAGGAAAGCTTCATAAGGACTCAGGATCAAAGAGAGATAAAGGGACTAAACAAAATAAGAAATGTAAGAAAACCCCAAAGCATAACAATTCAGAACCGAAAAGGAAGAAGAAAATTCAAATTCAAAACTATTTCTATTCTTGTAAAGTTTGTGGTGATTTTTTTACCGAAAATATTGATCTGATAGCACACTTGAAAAGTCACAGAGGTCAGAAGTGTTTCAAATGTCTGTACTGTAGAAAAAGCTTCACTACAAAATCTGTTTTAAAAATGCACATCAGAATTCACGCAGGTGAGAAGCGTTTCTCCTGCACACTTTGTGGCAGATGTTTTACTCACAAATATCAGTTGACTTATCACTTGAGGGTACACACAGGAGAGAAGCCTTTTTCTTGTACACTTTGTGGCAAAAGTTTTACTGAGAGAGGTTATTTGACTCGTCACATGAGGGGACACACAGGAGAGAAACCTTTCTCTTGTACACTTTGTGGCAAAGGTTTTACTCAGAAAGGTCATATGACTAGTCACATGAGGATACACACAGGTGAAAAGTGTTTCTCTTGCACAGTTTGTGGCAAAAATTTTATTTACAAATGTCGGTTGACTTATCACATGAGGTTACACACAGGTGAGAAGCCTTTCTCTTGTACAATTTGTGGCAAAAGTTTTACTGAGAGAAGTTATCTAACTCGTCACATGAGGGGACACACAGGTGAGAAGCCTTTCTCTTGTACAATTTGTGGCAAAAGTTTTACTCTGAAATGTCATTTGACTTATCACATGAAGATACACACAGGTGAGAAGCCTTTCTCCTGTGCACTTTGTGGCAATAGCTTTAGTCGTAAAGTTCATTTGATTCGTCACATGAGGTTGCATACAGCTGAGAAGTCATACTTTTGTCCAATTTGTGCCAAAGGTTTTAATCGGAAACGTGGTTTGAACAGTCACATGCGGGAACACAGATGAGAAATCTTTCTCTAGCAAAATTTGTGAGGAAGGTAAGTCTTTTGCCCGATCACATGAGGTTGCACACAGGTGAGAAGCCTTTTTCTTATACAGTTTGTGATAAATGTTTTACTATTAAAAGTAGGTTAAATTATCACATTAAATTTCACACAGGTAAAAAACTATTCACCAGCTACATTTCCAGTTTGAAAAATGCAGCAAAAGGAGGGGAACTAAGTTGCCAATTTTACTGCTAAAGTTTAAATAAACCTTTCTGTTTTTCCTTCAGTTTGTATTGTATGATTTCCTGCTCTGGCTGTTTTTTTTTTTTATTAACAGGTTCACTTCTTAATCAATGAACTAAACGGCATAAAGAAATGACAATTGTTTAAACAGATTATAAATCTGTGTATGGCTCATTCTTGTTTTTTCCATTTCAAAATAAAATCAAAAACAATAACACCCCCTTAAGCAGAACAGGGCAAGAGTTTGTGTGCAAAAATCTGTTTCCCTGAAATATTTGGTTCCCCCTGTGTCGGGAGCGCGCACTGCAGCCACAGAGGCGGATCCAGCAATCTTCACAACACTTCTAATCTATTTCTCGGTAAAATGACGATATGTAGTATTGTTAAAGTTGTTACTTTATCAATCTTCCAGTACATACATTCATACAACTAAACATGGTCTTGTGTGCTTATGTTTTTAAACAGTTTTGTGGGTTTTTTTGTTTTAAATGGCGAGAATCAAGTCTCAATCATGTTGATTGTAACCTGAGGGATATCAGACATCAATACTGTTTTCTTTCACATCGAGTTCATTTTAATCAATCTCCAATGTTAAAAGATGGACGCTGACTCTGCTGGACACAATAACTAGGTTTTCTGAACAGATGAATTTAGGATTATTAAACCGGTCTAATGTAAAGTATGATACATAATGGGCACAAAATATATTTCTGGTTTTTGATCGCTAATGTCTGCTTCGTGTTTTGCCTAAAATAATCTGCTGTGGCAGATGTATTATTTAGGTATTTTGACCTATGAAGACATATTTCCTCTCTTTTAAAAAGACAAAAAAAATCTACCTCAACCTGGGTGTCTGGTGTCTTTTGTTTTGATAGTTGTCTGAATTTCGGCTGGGTTCTAGATCTCCCTCTGGGATTGGGACGGGGGGACGCCTTGGGAACCACTGCGCCTTGTGGTGGTGCGGCTGTGGGCTCTGGATTGGACGTGCCAAGGCTTCCCT
>JAPXFQ010002215.1:0-147500 GCA_028564705.1 Apricaphanius iberus
TAACTTTGTCACTATGCAACACCAGGAAGAACGCAAAGGATATTTATAGTCCTGGTGTATTGCAAGTTTCAAAAGCTGTCAGCAGCAGTTAGCAGTTTAATCAATATTTGCTACCGGCTCAGTCTGGGTTTCAGCAATTAGCTCAAAACGATACAGCTCAGGGCTGCTTGCCTCTTCCACAGAACCTTCCTCCCTCTAGTATCTTCCTCTCAATGAGGTGGAGAGAAATATTCAACCCGCATCTGAGGCAATGGAGCTTGTGTCACGATTGCTTTGCATCTTTCTACCTCCCTTTGTCATCATCATCAACCCCCTGGATACTCATGCCATGAACTTGTCATGAAGTGTGTCATCTTTAACTCGGAAGGGCATCACTTCTGTTGAAATCGTTTTTGGTTAACTTGACTTAAAGCTTATGTATGTATTGAACAGTTAAATATGCAACTAACTGTAATATTTCCCTCTCTGTCCTCTTCCAGGTGGATGTTGGCATTAAGACTGACTGGGACCTGGGAGTAGCAAGCCGGTCTGTTATTCGAAAGGGTAGAATCCCAGTGAGCCCCGCCCACGGCTACTGGTTCCTTAGTCTGCGGGATGCTACTGAGTATGCCTTCAGAACGGATCCCTCCACCAACCTGACGGTCACCAACAGACCCTTGCGGGTTGGAATCTATATAGACTGTGATAAAGGACTTGTGTCCTTCTATAATGTGGAGGCTAAACTGGTCATGCACACCTTCACAGATAATTTTCGGGACACCATCCATCCGTTCTTCAGCCCCTGCACTAATAAATCAGGACAGAATGGGGCTCCATTAGTCATCTGCCCTGTTGCGAAGACAGAATGAGAGGAAGCAGTCCCCTTTTATTTGCTTCACCTATAGTCTGTTTTATTCCCTCTCATTGTAGTGTTCACCGTAGTCACCTTGAATCTGTAGTTATGACCTATTATATACAAATATTATTTGCCAGAGCTGTTGTAAATATTTCTGTTGTAGATATCTGAATTTTAGTACTTAAATATTTAACCTTAGTGAGTGTGAGAAAGTCAGATGATAAACAAGTAATAGACAAGTCCAGTTGCCTTCATTTAAAGGTTGGATGTGAAACATGAGCATGACAGCAACATTTAGTTTATCTTGGTTGTAGTTAAAACAAAAATTCTAGCTACATTCTAGCTGTTGGGTTGCCTGGCTCACTGCTGATATGCCCAGTGACCAACCTGAACTGTGTCCAGTAAGGAATGGATTTTAGAGGAGTTTAAATGACAGCTAGTGTTAGCAAAGTTAGCAAGTGAGCTAGCTTGCCGATCCAGGAGAAAAGTCACCGTTACTGTGTGCGTTTGATTCCGTGGTAATGTTTTATGTGGGTCCATCTAGTGTAGGCTTCACCTAAAACTACTGTAGTTTCTGTTCTTCATGGGTCACTCCTCTCCTGAGTTGGACGTGCTTCACCATTCTTCCTTGTCCCAACCGAGCTGTGCCGAACATATAATTGGAACATAGAGACTGTATCTGTCAACCTGTGGCCACTACTGGCTGTAGAGGTAAAAATAACATAATTGTCGTACCTGTTTTAAATGTACATTTTATTATATTTTAATTGAAACAGTTTTTTAAAATAAATGTTTTACTTTTATTTTGCACCCCTCTAAAAGCCCTGTGGATGTAGCTTGTTTTTGTTTATTTAGCTTTTAATGAAAATGTTCCATATACAACCTTTAAACTCTCATTACTACAATGTCCTGGATGACTGAGAATCTACATCAACTAATGGTTGACAGTTTGAAAGACAAACACACTGCCTGTTGACTTTATTCTGTTTTAAGCTTTTGCAGTACAGTGATGTGATTCAATAAATAAAAAGCTGTAATGTACTGTGTGTCATGTTCTGACTCAGACGTTTAACCCACATGCAAAAAACAGATTGACACAGATGAACAGTTGAATGTTTATTTTCTAAACTGGAGCTGCTGGAGATCTGTTAGAGGAGGATCGGTCCACAAGCTTCACTGTCATCTCTGGGAGATGAGTGGTTAGTATCCAGGTTGGGTTGTTAGAGTCAATGGAGGGTAATGGAACAGGTGTATCGCAGCAGTGACACCACTGTGTGAGTGACAGCTTGGGAGGGAGGTGTGGTCCAGTGCATGAGCAAGCAGTCTGAGGTGTTAGAGAGAGATGGTGGCATGGTGTTTTTTGTTGTTTGTTGACCCGGGATCTGAAGCAGAGCGATCGGTGGAGAGCAGAGCAGGCAGGATGAAAATAGGTCGGAGCTCCCCTCCACTGTCATGGCATCCCATTCACTCTACAGTATATTTTTTGGTAAATACAAGTGTTAGAGAGCCCACATTTTTCTAAATTCGTGAGCTGCAGTATTATGATTGGTGTTCTCACTATAGGCTGAAATATCTTATGCCCCTGAATCAAGAATAGATTTCCAACACTATTTGAATGCACCAGGTACAATGCAGTGCAACTAAGTTCAGTGTCTGCCTTTATTATCTTTCTCACTGCAGAAGCTAAAAGATGAGTTTATTTCCGTTGTGTGTACATGCCAGAAGGTGAGTTTATACGCCTTTATTATATAGTTTAAAAGTTATATAGTTGATTGGAAATTTACCGTCAAACGTAACTAAGAGATATTTTCGTAAAAATAGGCACAACTTGTCAGCAAATATAGCCGATCTCTGATCACTGAATAATATGAAAATATCTGCCCCATCCAATCTCGATATTGGAACATCCCTAAATTATATTCTTAACTAAAATGTAATGTTCTCATTAGCTGTAAGTGAAAACTCAGCACACCATAGTTAGCAAAAAATAAAGGCTTGAAAAAAATGATCTGTGTGAAATTACAAAATGTATTTCACTAAGTGATGGTGTTACTGAAATAAATGCGCTTTTCAATTCTATTCCTAATTATTGATTATGACTACATACTGTTGGGTCTGACCCTGGATAAATGAAATTATATCAAAGGATCCTATGATAACTGATGCCAGCATCCCATTGCGCTGGCTTCCTGCCATCATCAAGAGCAGAACTCTGTTCCCCGGACGACAAAAGTGCAACACCGCAGCAAACCTGGTCAGGCGACAAAACCTCACTCTCTCTCCTTGGAAGGCCGGACAAAGACAAGTCCCTCCATGTCAGTTGGGTGAAACATCACTGGATCAGCCCCAACGCAGCTCTCCTCCAATCTGGCCGTACAGTTGGAATCAAGGCGGAGAACCGTGCAGTTTAAATCCCGAGCAGGAAGGGATTTTTTCCTCTCCGAACGTTGCTTCTATGGGCGTCAGTTCTCTGTCTGTGAGCCAAAAGAGGCCAGGCCCTTTTCCCTACCTCTGATACGAGTGCTGGAGACACGTATTCCATGTTACAGCTAGCAAACTTCCCCCGAGCTCCGACTGGCCATCGGAGTTCCAGCTGTTCTCACCCCTTTTCATTTTCAATCCAACGAATGGACTGAATTTCCCCCTCTCCCTTTTCTCGTGTTTTTCCATCGCAACTAAAAGGTTTTACTTTTCTGCAATCAATCCCTCCGGGACTTCTCAAACTAAGACTGTTCCTTATTATTCAAAAGTCTGGGTGGCACGAATCTAGGATTTTTCTCTATGTATGCAGGCATGCTTTCTGTGAACGTCCCGTTAATCAGTGTTGTGTTCGAAGTAAACGTGTTTTCTTTATTAGTAAACAAGCAGTGTTTGACTGGGTGTTGGTTTTTGCTTTGACTCTGTGTTGAGCCGCGAACCGGAGAGCCTCTGAGAGATGAGCAAAACCAAACGTCATCCATTTTAATTTTCAATTCAATTCACCTTTATTCATATAGCACCAATTCCAAACAAATGTCATCTCAAGGCACTTTACAACAAAAGTCATTTCAGTACAATTATACAAACATTCTAATCAGTTAAAAGTTTTCTATGTAAGGAATCCCAGCAGATTGCGATGAGTCATCGACGTAAGGTTGTGCCCGGCTCATGCAGACTCCAACCACAGCTATTCCTCAGTAATCCCTCAAACTGAGCAAGCATGTAGTGACAGTGGAGAGGAAAAACTCCCCTTTAACAGGAAGAAACCTCCGGCAGAACCTGGGTTTGTACTAGTGGTCATCTGCCACAATCGTCTGGGGGTCTGAGAAGAAAGAGAAGAGACAGCATGGAGGATGCTCGGTGACTTCGAGAATAATCTGGACCGATGCTCCCCATCCAGCACGGGATTGTATAGTTGAGCAGGGTACCAGACCATGCGGAGCTTTTATGGGGAGAAAAATCCAGAGAGAAAACTGGGTTAAAAATCGTAATTACAGCAGAAAAAATATATCTGGTGAGTGGTAGAAGAAAAAAGCAGAAGAGAGAAGAAAAGTGGTCAGTCCACTAATACAATATGCAGTAAATTAACTAGATTTATTTAGCTCCTCTCTAGTCATACAGATCATTTAAAACACTTCACACATGAGCAACATTGACTCATGCATACATACAAATGTGCACAAATCCATACACTAATACACTGTGATTTGGGGGCAAATGACATTTCCAGGGGCACATGTGACAAGTGTTGGAGTTTCCATTTGCTCAGGTCAATGGTTATGATTGGTATCAAAGACGGTAAAGACGGTGACCAGGCCAAAAATGTTGTCAAACTCAAAAAGCCATTCGTTTTGTCATTTGCAGATTTTATTTCAGTGCACTAACAAAATTATTCTATGTTGTGACCCCTGTGTGTTATATTGAGTGCCCCCTGGTGGCGAATTGTGTTATTGCATGTTCAAACCTAAACTGATGCAGAGTGCATGCTGGCTGAATTTTTTTTTAATGTCTAATGTCTGTTGTAAATTATGTCTAATGTCTAATTTATGTGACGATATGTATATTTTCGTTCTTTATTGCAGTTTTGCAAGATGTAATTGAAGATCTCAGTAAATCACTCAACCTGGAGTCAAGCTTGCTATGAAGGTATTTTTAGAGCTAAAGTCTTTGTGTGTTGTAACTGGAAAGTTGAAGTAACATAGCGAAATTTAGGAGCAGTTTTGTAATTGTAGATTTTTTTCAGTCTTTCACAAGAACAAAAAAATTCAATTCCATTCATTTACAGTACAGACCAAAAGTTTGGACACACCTTCTCATTCAATGCAAAAGGCGAGTGGTGTTCCTGCTCCTCCAGGAAACTTAGGGCTGGTTCACCTGTATAAAAATCAGTGGCGCCAGGTCCAGATCTTGGAGGATTCTTTCTGGAAACAGTGGAAGGTGGAATATATTGTAACCCTTCAACCATGGCGCAAGTGAACCAACAACGAGCCTAATTTAAAGGAAGGTGGAAGGTTCCTCTAAGCCAAGGGGCCTTTAACGATTTTCTTAAACCTATTGGTTATGTTGTTTTATTTTTACCAAAAGGGAAAGAGTAAAGTGGTATTAAATACCAAGCGGGGAGTGTTCTGGAACCTGTCTGTGTTATATTGAGTGCCTCGTGGTGGTGACCTGTTATTGCATCTTCAAACTTAAATGATGCAGAGTGCATACTGGCTTAATGTCGACTCACAGAATGTTTTTGTCTGACCCTTGGGATAGATGTATCAGTGAGTATGATTGTTTTATGTTGTATTTATGTGATCATACTTTGTGGGCATCGGTTTGGTGTCAAATGGCTCCTTAATTTGCTAGAGGGAAACCAAGCCAAAGGAGCTTATGCTAACCTCGTGTTCTGTTGCTAGTATGTCATTTGCTAAACTGGTTTGGCGCAATGTTAGACTATGGCTGCAGCCGAAACCACTAAATTGGTAAGAGGTCTTACGCCTAACCAGATATGCGTCAGCCATGATAAGATGCATCCGAATTGGGCTTCTAGTTAGGAAGGAGTTAGGGAAAGTGGCCTGTTTGCTAACTATCATAGCCACTTTAGCATAGGGACCATAGACTGTAGAAAAGAATAGACAGCTCCTCCCCACTCCTCCCCGTTTACCCGAATGACACACTTTCATGGGGAAATTCATGGCGGATCCACAGACTCCTCCTCCCCAGCTCTGACGAAGCATGTTCCTAAAAAGGACATATGGGTGGGATCTTCACTGTAGACTCTGCCCTCGCGGGGCGTGTATTGGCGTGTAGTTCGGTCGTAATCACGCCCATTCTGCTCCCGCGTTGTTAGCTCTGATGCTAAACTTGCCTCGGCCCCCTCATTAATTATGAAAGATTTCAAAAAATTATCTTACAAAAGCCAGCCTGGTGCCCAGGTTTTTTGTGAGCCCAGCGTTATCTCAGGAAGAATATGTAGCCATAGAAAGTTTAAAACAATGGGGCACCAGGCATTAAAGTTGTTTTTAACGTGTCTAAAGTCCAATGCTTTTCAATGGGGGCCTAGAGGCCAAATGGAGGTACTACATCAAGGGAGGAGCAATGGCGGCCTCCATGGCATGCGGTCATTGATAGGGACTGTCACTGCACGATCTGTTCCGGAAGCACGATCCGTACCGTGAGAACTTAAGTGACAGGGACCTCTGATGCTGACTAACTGACGATTAGGAGCTATGTGCCATCCCACAATCCCTTGCGCCACAAGACGCCATCAATACAAGTCGCCCGGCCCACCTCACGTAAAACAACGATAATGGCCGGAAGGGAAAAGACGGGGGGTTTTTTTGTAAAAAAAAAAAAAGGGAAAAGACGTTCGCATGTGAGTCATAGACTGTAAAAAGAGTACAACAACCTCTTCTGAAGGTTTATTTTGATATGCGTCATTCATGTGTGTTTACGTCGCGTAACGGCTCCCTAGACTACTAGCCATAGTGTTCTCACTGTTGACCCCATGAAAGGTTAAGGATTAGTTGCTAGTGTTAGTGCTTAGAGGCTAACATTCAGTGATTTCGGATGCAGGGTATGGCTTTTTCCTTTCAGCCATTTTCATTATTTTACGTGAGGTGGGCCTGGCAACTTGTGGGGCCTATGCTAAAGTGGCTATGATAGTTAGCATACAGGCCACTTTCCCTAACTCCTTCCTAACTGGAAGCCCATTTCGGATGCATTTTATCATGGCGGACGCTGACGCACATCCGGTTTGGCGTTAGACCTCTTACCAATTTATTGGTTTCGGATGCAGCCTTTATCTGTGTTGTGTATGGGTAATTGTTCTTTTCACATGTGCTGTGTTTTATTCCATATTTGGTTATTTTTAAACACGTTGTGCAATGTGCAGGAAGACTGTAAGTTTAAGGCCTATGAAAGTAGAAACATGAAAGCTGATGTATAAGCATACTTTAATCAACAATATGTATATTTACGTTCAGTATTGGAGTTTTACAAATATTATTGAAGATCTCAGTAAATCACCCTCAACCTGAAGTCAAGATAGCTGAGTCTTTTGTTCTCTATCTCTCTAACAATACAAGCGAATTGAATATTCACCAGCACAGAATATGCCGTATAGCACATCATGTAATCATGACTTCATTTCCGAAATCTCATAAATAAATTAGGTTCAGCAGGTTCATCTAAGATAATATCTTTTAAAACAAAATTGTTTCTCATTATAATACATCAAACTCTGAAATACATCATTTAAAGTAGCTGGAATAGCCAACAGCCCTGGAAAAAACCCCCCAAAGAACTTAAAATCCCAGGACATAGAAAGTCGGGCAGAAAATGCTAAAAATTCCACTTTGGAAGATATTTATAGAGCTATAAAATATGGTTTACCAAAAAAATCCCAGTTAAATTAATATTTCTATTCAGTCTTCACTGTTTTTTGCTCAGTAAGTTCTGTTTGAAGACTACTTGTTTTTTCCTCTTGAACACTTTCTGTAGACCTTGCAGTATTTCTTGTAAATTGTGTTTTGTTACATTTTTATTTCTTTACTGGGCACCGAGATATTTAATGTTGTAGGCTAAAGGACCTTCCATTGTGAATCCAAGATAGAAGGATATTTGTTCTCGACTGCATCCGCTGCGGATGTCTCCTAAATAAGCTGAACGGACAGGAATTTTTAGGTTGCCTCCATAGTTTACATATATTTCTCCATTTTCAGAAATTCCTTTAACCCTTAACAGCTCTTTTTCCACCTGTGGTTCATTCCAAGCAGCTCCACTTTGCCAAAGATGGTGCAGTGTACGAGGCTGACTACTCTGATCATTGCAGGACTCCTGCCTTAAAATATGATCCAGCTTAACTTTAGAGACCATTCTGTTCAGTCCAGTAGATTTGCCAAGAAAGAAATGAGCTACGGGAGTCCGGGCAGGAAACATGTGAGAAAAACGTCTGTGAAATGATTTCTTGGCTGATCTGAAATATGTGACAATATCTTTATATGTTGAAAAGCTTTCCAGTTTTCTATCCTTAGTAGGCCACATGAGCAGCATGGACAGGTAGTACATTTCTGTCAAATTTGAGCGAGTACCCTCCTTTTGCAGTTCATCATTCAGAAGGTCAACTAGCTCTTCGTATTTTGTCAGTTCTTTGGAAGATGGCTTAATGCTGTGCATCACTATGTTTGCTAAGATGAAGTTGACTGTGTCTGATACAAACCTTTTGGGTGAGTTCTTGAAGATAAACTTCCATTTTTTTAAGATATGTTCCATCTGTACACCACTTTTGTCACTCAAATACTGCAACAGTCCAGCAAATGAGTCTGCTCGCCTTGTCTCCAGATAAAACCGCTGATCTTGTATCTCCTGGTGTTGACTCAGATTTGGGTTACTGACTTTTTCAGTTGCTTTCTCTTGTTCTGAACTATTGAATATTTTTAAGTATTTTTTGAAAAGCTCTGACAACTTCTTTTTGTTTCTATCATCAGCTGTTACCCTTTCCTGTGATTTAGGCTTCAGGTATGTGAAGTAGTTCTCAAAAAAATTGAAAATTTCCTTCAGCCTAGGCTTCAAAGAGACCAAAAATCTTTCATGGCGTGCCAGGACATCAACAAACTGGGCAGTGGCTGTGTTGTTGCGATCAAAATGAAAATCTTTTATTGTGTGGTGGCCTTTGAGAATCTGTAACAGTTTGTCCGTTGCATGTCTGTCTCTGCTTTGAGAAAGAGGGAGTTCTCTGATGAGGTCAAGAAGGATCATTGTAACTTCTGTCTCTCCAACATATCCTGATGTATTGTAAGACTTTGACCTCTTTCTGTTGTGAAGATCAAATGGGTCAACAGTTTCATCTTTCTTGGCCAGATCCTGAGAATCTTGGAAGGCTTTTGCAGCTTTTGAGCCCAGTATCAGGCACTCGTCAAGAGCTTCTGCAGTGAGAGGTTCAGATTCTTCAATTTTCTTTTTGAGTTGGCTCTTGTAAACCTGCCCTACCGTATCTGCAATGTAGGAATTTGAATTTTTACCCCGTGCATCTAAAGCCCATCGTAAGGCAGCCTGGAAGTCTTTTTCTTTCAGATAGAAAAACCTTGCCAGTGCCTGTGGCAATGTTGCACTCCTGTCGAACCTCCCTACAGCTTTCTCTAAAAGCTCTTTGACTTTTTCTGATCCTTCGTCTTCATGTATTTTTTCAATTAAGGGAGAAAACAAAGTATTTTTGTCATCCCCTTGATCTTTTCTATGGCGTGATATGAGCATGCTTTGAATATTCTGAACTAGGAAATCCTTTCCCATAGAGGATTTGTAGACTTTGTCACAGTGTAAAATGTCAATAGTTATGTCCGCCAAGGAAAGTTTGTCTTTTTGTTTAAGGAACTGTAGGCAATGGCTGGCAATCATTGGGTGTAAGAATCGAACTGCTTGATAGAAGCCATGCTCTTCAACATTGAATGTTATCAAAAGTGTAGAATATGGTTTCATTGTATCGTCAAGTGTTTGTGGCTTCCACAGGGCATTCCTTATGCCAACTAGCTCTTCGCACAAGGAAAGGGACATGTAGGATCCATTCACAAAGGTGTTCAACAAAGCCAAAAAGGAGAGGAGCCTCCCTTGTTGGGTGGTTGCATCAAGATCTTTAAGAATGTTGCTCACAATGTTTGTAATGTAAGAATCGCTAAAATCATTGGTCATAATCATAAAAGCATAAAAGGTTTCAGGCTTCTCATGGTAAGTTTCCAGCTGTTGACGTTTCTCTGAAAATAATCCTTGCTCTTTGGGGGACAACTTGTTGGTTATGAATACGTTAGGAACATTACTACTTCTGGAGCTCTCATCAGGACACGGACTTCTCTCACAGTTCAGTATGATAACCATGAGTGTGTTCTGCTCCCTCCTTTCGCCACCAACATGAAGGATGCACTGCTTAAGGTCCTCAACATCCTCCCAATTGTCCACTAAGAGTAGGACAGGTGTGCAGCCTGGCTGATCCTCTTTTCCATATTTGAGCAGGTTTATGACTTGAGCCGCAATTTCATTATTTGTTGCCCTCCTGTTTTTTACAACAGCACATCTGAGTTTTCTTCTTACGTTCCAAAGAACATGCATTGCCAGAGTTGTTCCCCCACATCCTGGGGGATGGAAGAGGTTGATCATGACACATGAAGAAGTGTAGCCTTCCACAGGTGTGATCAGGTCATACAACTCATTATATTTGTCACGCTTGATGAATGGCAGGCTGCCTCTCAGCTCGGAGAGGTAAAAGTTCCACCAACTTACTTGTCCCCCTCTATAGAAATCCTCCTCTATTTTTTTAGTAAACTCTTCAAAGGAATCAGAATTTTCAATTTCTGTGTTTTCACACTCATTTTCACTCAGAATGTCCAAAACAGTGAAAAGTCCTTCGTCTTTTTTTGTCAGCAGTACTGAGCTTGATCCTGTGGATGGGAGGTACCTCTGGGAGGATTGCGTTTGAGGCTCCTTTAGTTTTTTTATTGTACTGGATATTTCATTTAGGCTAAGTTCATTGATGCATTTGTTGGAGATGTCATCCATGCAACGCGACTCTATCAATTGCTTCCACTGAGTGAATACTCCTGGGTTTCTGCAAATGCACAGCATGTTGTCAGCCCCCTCCAGTGTACGATAGATTGCACAGAATGTCTCCAAAATAGGGCTTGATATGTCAGTTACAGCTGAATGAAGAATAAAAATGACCAGCAGTCTGTCTTTTGAAATGACATCTGGGCTGCAAAGCAAACCAATCATGTTGCTAATGTCACCTGAACGCTTCTTGTGCCATTCACTGGGTGTTAGTGGTCTGTCTTCTTCGTTCTCCTCATTTACTCGTCCATTGCAGAAAATCCAACTTGTTTGCTTAAATAAGTTAAGCTTTCCCATGAGTATAGGTAAACTATCCTGAGTGGTGTACAAATGTGGGTAATGCAGATTGGCAATACGATCTCTCCTGTAAAAATGGCATGTTCCATTTAAATCAGACTCTGGGTCAAACTCTAGCACAGCAAAGAGAGAGATTTCTTTTAGAAAATCCATATGCTCCAGCTGACCAGGGTGACATTTATCAGTTACCAGAATAACTTGAAGGGAATTCTCAAGAACATGTCTTCCACGTGTCATCAGCTGTTTTAACCTTTGTCCCTGGTGGCTTTGTGGACAATGTTTTTCTTTGTTTTCCTCTGCTGCCTTGCGTGCTGACACAAACTTCTTCACTTTTTCAGTCAGGTTTTTCAGTTTCTCTTGACCAATTCGCGGATTTGTATCTGCTAAAATGTTAACTGACCGTGGACCTTTCCTAACAAATAGACATAGAGTTTTGCTCTGATGTTTTTCTTCCATTGATGCAATACCTAGCTGAGTATAAAAAAGATAATCCTGTGTCATTGATACTGCTGGAATTACATCAACCTCAATCACCCACTTGTTTGAAGTTGTTCCATTTTTATTGCGAACTTGTATGAAGTTTGGTGGCCTGATACACATTTGGGCAACATTCACATACTGTTCTTCAAAGAAATCCCCCAAAGATGATTCAAATGCCTCATTGTACTTGTTGAAAGAGGTGATACTTTGCCCAACTACTTGACCATGTTGTTGGTCTTGTTGTCCATAGACTCCAAAATGTATTGTTCCATTGGTTCTTGAATTCATGCAGCTGGCAGCAAAACTAAATACTTCTCTAGTGAATTCATAAAGGATCTCCCTTTCACTTGCTTCATTTACATTTGGCAGGAGTTGGTATTCATGAACAGGGTCAATGAGGTTACTTGGACCTCCCATTGGTGGAAGAATGTCATTTTCCATGTAGAACAATGAGGAGTTACTTTTATCAAAGGAACGAATCTGACATACTGGCCTCTGCGGCTGTGGAGCCTCCAAGTTTTCAGAAGTCTGACTTACGAATTGTCCTTCAGCATAATTCAAATCTATTACAGCTCTTATTCTGTCTCTTGCCATCTGTAGCATCCGTACTGAAGGACTTAGACTTTGGATTCCTGAATCTGATGAGACGGTTGCATTTTCTGCTGATTCATCCAGATTTTCTGACATTTTTGCACTGTCCCTTTGTCTGAGTTCACTCTTTGGTATTCTAGTAGCTGGTACAAATGTTTCTGATTGTTGCCTAAACTTCTTAACCTGCCTTAAGATTAGTATTGCTTGTGCTCGTGGAACACCAAGTTCTAACAAGTCTTCTTTCTCATAAGATTCCAGGCAAGCTCCTGTAAGTTCCTGGTCAAAAAGTTTTTGTGCAAGTTCTTTTGATACTTTCAGTTTATTGACTAGCCAGTCTTTAACTTCTTCCTTAGTCCAGTCTTCAATGAGTGGTGGAAGTCGAAAATTAGATTCATCCTAAAGAAGAATTAAATCAAAGAAAATTAGCTTAGGGTTTTTCTACATATTTCTCTAAACATACATTATTTTTATCATGAGAACACATACTGTATTTTTCTGCAGCCCACCAACAGGGAGAACGCTTGTCGATGAAATAATATCACTGTGAACAGATAATATAATAAACAGAATTAAAAACACAAAGTGCATTTGGTCTTCTAAACAAGATAGTCATTAAAGAGAATTAAATGGGAAGAAACCACAAAATATTAACTTGATAAAACCTTACCTTGAAATATATGTAATAGCTTAGGGAGATTTCCTTTGACACAGTCACAAGTAAAAAAATAATTATCATTTTATTGGGGAGTAGACATCAAGGTCTACTCCCGCAGCTTTCTGGTGATGGATGGATGGATGCCAATAATCTAATAGTGGGATAATTATTAATGATGCTCAAATTTTCAATGACAAAATGAGCATAACGGGGAACCAGCTTCATAATCTATATATGAAGCCCTATTTATTGTACCAGACTATCAGTCTTTATGTGAGAGATAAGATCTTTTGCCATTGTATTAAATTAATCCATACCAAAAGAAACATGAGGAAGGTTGTCTCAAGTTTAAATAATTTATTACAGAATGCTCTGTCCTTATATCAAAAGCATTCATTAATAAATTCAGTCTAGTCTAAATGGAAGCATTGTACTATTCTAAATGGATGGATCTATTTTGTCAGCGAGAGGATTGATGATTTGCAGGAGCCAAAAATCAAAACAAACTGACGTCACAGGAAAACCCGACTTAAGAAATTAAGAGCCGTTCAGAACATTCCTACTTTTGATAAAATCTTCAGTCCGTGGTCGAACAACGAACGGAGGTGGAGAAAACCTCATGTTAAATACCGGATGCCGATTAATCGTCGTCTTCAATATGCATGAAAAAAAGGGACAAAGTTTGGAGTTTGAAGTTGGGCACATTCAGGAATGCAGCTGCTTGAACACACTCTTTGGATGAGAACACTGGGTCACAGACAGCTTTCGTCTTGGGACTGGATGGTGAACTCAGAACCACCTGGGGGAAGTTTACGGAGGGATTCCTCTCAGACCAACCGGAATAGAATCACTGGACACAGACCAGTGAGGGTCTGGTGAGGTCATGCTGCCTCTAGCAAGATGGCCGCCAATCCAGCCAAGCTACAATCACAATGTTTGAGTTCGTATCCTTCCAGAACAGTGCTGAATTTTGAGTTGAATTTTGTGTCTCCTAATATTATTGTAATAAAAGGAGTGGTGCCCCGGCTTAGATTTAACCAATCAATTAATTCATTGAATCTCATCAATAGTTGTTTTAATATTAAGTTACAGATCACAACCATTGCTGTTAATGTAAACCAAAAATATAGCTTGCACTCTGTGCTTTCTTTTTCCCTTTTTCTTTCTGAACAATGTTCAATTACAGACATTTGAATTAAGTTATTCTTTAGTATAAAATAAACAAATTAGAGGTGCCAAATGGATAAGTTTAAAATTTGATGAAATAACTGTTGAAAAATCTTAGATAAAAATTTAGATATTGTTTTAATTACATAGTTTGCTATGTTTGCACATGTTTTATTATGATTGTCAGATATTGAGTTCTTTTTTTTGTTGCAACTTCAAGAAAACTTGAAAGTTGTGTCTACACAACAAGCCTTAATTGATGTCTTGTGGGTCTAACCTTAAATCGGGTGGAGGGGTCTTTGACCTATAGCTCTTTAAAGATGGATCAGCTGGAGGTGAAGGTCTTGCATTTATGTCATCTGCCATAGAGCTCTGCGAATTCCTGGCAAAGATATAAATATGTGTTTAATTAAGTGTTGCCATAGTAAACATTAGCAAAAAACAGAATAGTTAATATGCTTATTCATTCATAATGGCAGCTTCCTCAGAGATGGCGAACAGGATTCGAAATGACAGCAACACACCTTTTATTCACAGTGAAGTTTGGAGTGTCATCTTTGGAAAGATCACTCATCACAGAATGGCATGGAGAAGTGGTCTGCTTACTCTGTTCAGGATCCATCCTTCCTTTGTGACTTTGTTCTGAGTTAGTCCTAAGGGTGAAAGAAAGGTTTTTTCTTTAACAGGTGAAGTTGTCACAGTCAGAAGTGTTATTAAAAAGGAATGTTTAAACAATCAGTGTCTGAAGGATATTTTAGAATCCATACAAAACTGGTCGTTCTGGTTGGTGCAATGCACCCAGCATCCCAAGAAAACAAGCAGCAGATAAAGCAGAGAACAAATGTCAAATAAGTCAGTGGCCATAAAATGTGAAACTTTCTGTGCATCTTAAGCATGTTAATAGTAGGGTAAAAAGGTATTTAGTCAGCCAGCAATTCCGCAAGTTCTCCCACTTAAAAAGATGAGAGAGGCCTGTAATTTTCATCATAGGTCTACCTCAACTATTAGAGACAAAATGAAAAGAAAAATCCATAAGAACGCATGGCCTGATAAAGAATTTATTTGCAAATTATGCTTGTAAATAAGTATTCGGTCAATAACAAAACTTAATTTCAATACTTTTTCATATACCTTTTATTTGGCAATGAGAGAGGTCAAACATTTCCAGTAAGTCTTCACTGGTATTTTGGCCCATTCCTCTATGCAGATCTCCTTTTGAGCAATGATAGTTTGGAGCTGTCGCTGGGCAACACAGACTTTCAACTCCCTCCAAAGATTTTGTTTGGGCCACTCCAGGACCTTGAAATGCTTCTTAAAAAAACTCCTTTGTTACCCGGGCGATGTATTTGGTATAATCGTTATGCTGAAAGACCCAGCCATGTTTCATCTTCAAGGGTAGATCTTCATCTACCCTTGCTGAAGGAAGGAGGTTTTCACTCAAAATGTCATGATATATGGTCCCAATTATACTTTCCTTTACAAATATCAGTTGTCCTGGTCCTTTTGCAGAAAAACAGTCCAAAAGCACTCACTCCTATGCTTCATAGTAGGAATGGTGTTCTCTTGATGCTACCCAGCATTCTTTCTCCTCCAAACACAAGAAGTGGAGTTTTTACCAAAAAGTTCTATTTTGGTTTCATAATATTTTGGTTTCATATGACATTCTCCCAATCCTCTTCTGGATCATCCAAATACTCTATCAGACTTCAGATGGGCCTTGTAATTCACTGGCTTAATCAGGGGGACATGTCTGGGACTGCAGAATTTGGTACCCTGGCAGCATGGTGTATTACTGATGGTAGTCTTTGTTACTTTGGTCCCAGCTCTCTGTATGCCATTCACTAGTTCCCCCTGTGTGGTTCTGGGATTTTTGGTCACCGTTCTTGTGATCATTTTGACCCCACAGAGTGAGATCTTGCGTGGAGCCCCAGATGGAGGGAGATTATCAGTGTTCTTGTATGTCTTCCATTTTCTAATTGCTCCCACAGAAATTTTTTTCACTTCAAGCTTCTGACCTATTGAAGTTTCAGTCTTCAGTCCCAGCCTGGTGCAGGTCTACTTTTTTTTATTTTCTGTTGTCCTTTGACAGCTCTTTGGTCCATAGTGGACTTTGGAGTGTGACTGTTTAAGGTTGTGGACGTGTCTCTTTTATACTGTTAACAAGTTCAAACAGGTGCCATTAATACAGTTAACAAGGGGAGAACGTAGGAGCCTCTTACAGAAGAAGTTACAGGTCTGTGACAGCCAGAAATCTTGCTTGTTTGTAAGTGACCGGATACTTATTTTACACCGTAATTTGAAAATAAAATCTTTAAAAATCAGACCACGTTATTTTCTGTAATTTTTTTTCTCATGCTGTCCATCAAAGTTGAGGTAGACCTATGATGAAACCCCTCTCTCTCAATACTTTTTAAGTGAAGAAATTGCTACAATGGTGGATGGGACTTAAATAATTTACTATATATCATATATATATATATATTTATATATATCTGATATATATATATATATATATTAATTATTTATATTATATTTGTTTCTAGGCCTGACTACTTTCCATACCCATGTGATACATAGAAGTTTGCATTACAACTTTACTTAAACTGGAACTCAGTGTAGTAAAAATGGTATTTTGCAGCAAAAGCCATCATCATACAAAACCCAAACATGTTACTGTAATTCAGGTTTAATCAAAGAGATTGAATATTTTCTTGTCTCTATTTACTTCAAAGCCAACTGAGTGTTTTTCCAAAATAAATGAAATACATTTTTTAAAATGTGTCTGAGCAAACTTTGGAGTGACTGAAATGCAACTGAGTCAGAAATTGTTAAAACAAGCTCTTAAAGAAAAATGACATTACTCTACATGTAGGAGTCAGGAGAAATCATGACAAATATGTAATGAAATCATGTAGCACATGTTTTACCGTGCTCCATAAAAGTTGTTTTGCTGCTTTTACTATTAATAGTATTAATAGAATTAATAGATTAATCAGGCAATGTTTAATTTGAAAGTATTTATCCTTATTCTAAGATTTAATAGAATCAAGTCGGTCTCTGATAAGAGTAAAACCAACTACCGGAATAGCTGTTGTTGATTAAGAGTCACGTTTTTAGCAAATCTGTCCAGATTAATCAAAAATGGCTTTTACTTCTCACCTTTTAGTGAAGTCTTATTCAAACTGTGGGGTGGTGATTTTTCCAAAGTTGAGCTGATGGATCATGTTGTCAGCTGTCCCCTTCTTCCAGAAATCATACTAATGCACAACATAGTCCTTTTACTCATCCGTGAAGTGAGGCGAAAACTGAGGGACTATTACTCAGGCAATGATTGTATTCATACAAGAGGTGTGTCAGGTATGTGTTGTGAAGCAGAAGTAGCTGGACAGGTACTTCTGGTTTGACTTTCTCAAGAATAAAAAGCGTTTGCATTTGTCAGTGGGGCCCAGGGCAGCTGTGGCTACACCATTGCTTGCCATCACCAGTGTGTGAATGTGTGTGTGAATGACTGAATGAAGTGTAAAGCGCTTTGGGATCTGGATGGAAGAATGGGCCAAAATACCAGCTATAGTGTGTGAAAACCTGTTTAAGACCTATAGTAAATGTTTGACCTCTGTCGCTGTCGAAGTAACTTTACAAAGTATTTAAGTGAACCTTTGTTGTTGACCAAATACTTTTTTTCTGCACCATTATTCAACTACATTCTTTAAAAATCATCAAATTCAATGTGATCCCCTTTGTTTTTTCATTCTTTCTCTCACAGTTCAAGTATAACTGATCAAAAAAATTACATACCTCTGTTATGGAAACATTGATTCTATTTATTAATCATTAATTATTAGTAAATGGTAATATGGCATAATTCTTGTGAGTGAGTGAAGAGGCCTTTCACCTATTCTCATATAACCAAGGGACTCCTTGTGTTTTGGGGAAGTTTGCAAGGAAGACAACATTTGGACAAAATAGACTCTAGCAGCTCACAGACAGGCAGAGATGACATGATAGACTTGGGAGAGAAGAGAGGCCCATAGAGGGGTTTATATATTAGGGTCTGGAAATAACATATTTTAAATCGCTGATGGACTGAATCCTCATCCTTATGGAACTCTGCTTTCTCACCTCTCATATGTTTAAGTGGGACAACTTGGCTGCCAAATTTTTTTTGCCACTGCATTTGCATATATTAGGGTAAAAATTCACAGTGCCCCAAAGACATCGAGTTCAGCTATGTTGATTGGCCAAATACATTTGTTTTCTCTAGCAACCATACACAATTGCCTGTAGCTACACTTTAAGTATATAGGCGTACAGACTTGGAGAATCACCTTATTTATTGTTTTAAACAAAACTTTTTTAGCCGTTTTTAGTTTACAATCGGGAAGTTAAATCTCAGACATAAATGGGGTTTTCCAAATGGACACTCACCCTCATCGTCCTCCTAAATTAGCTGTAAAGTAGGTCAATGTCACAATTTTGGAGAGTTCACTACAAAGCCCTAACACCAGTTCTGTCTATAATAATGGGGAAAAAAATCTAACAAACTAACGTAAGAATTTTTTTAACTGATATCCAAAACCCAAGTCATATAAATTAAAACATACCAAGGAAATTAATGTAAGCAACCAAATTCAAAAGAACGTTAAAAGAAAATCTCTAGTCTAAGGCAAGCAGAAATAATTTTGATAACCCTACAAAGAGAAGGTGTTACACACATGAGTGAGTGCTTTATTTGGAACACACAACAGTATACATACAGAATGACCATCAAAATCAACATAATTACGGCAAAAGTCTTTAAATCCTTCGTTATGAATGTGTATTTTTTTGGTTTCATTCAGGTATTAGATACTCCACAGCCTTTAAGCCAGCATTTGACTGTCACTATATGGTTGGAGGATGATTCAGTTTTGTTTCAGATTGTATCTTTGGATAACTGATTCAAAAATGAAGCCTGGGACAACCAAAGCAGTCTGTCAAAATTCTGAGTTTAAACCGGAAGCAGACGTTTCATCAGGATAATGATCTGAGAACTCGGGCAGATAAAAAAGAAACAAAGAAATGATATTACAATGGTCTAGCTCAGATTTTAATTGTGGTGAACAAGCAAACCTTGAAAACCAGTAGCTATATATTTAAATTTTGTAGGGAGATGAAGTCAAAGAATAAACTGTAAAATTCTCCTGTTCTTTTAGGAGCAGAACCACTTCTGTGATCACCGGGATCTACTATTTAAGTTTTTTCATCATGCAAACAATGTGTATCTTTAGGCACTGTTAAAGGATGAATGATAATAATACGATTGTCTGATGTATTACGAACATCACCTATTTTCTGTAGCATATCGTTCCATGATGATGATTATTCACATAGAAAGTGCTCCAGTGTTTGAAGAGTTTTACCGCTTTCACAGGCAAACAAATAAATATTTTTAAAGTTTACATCGAATACTTCTGTTCTTCGCTAACAAATAAATACTGTAATAAACAGCACACTCTGCTCTTTGGGGAAGTGTAACACTAACATGCACTGACATATCTTGGGATAACAAGACAGACTCGATAATTAAAGGGAAACATACAGTAAACTTTTCTATTCCCTTTACATTATTTGAAATGTAGGTATTTCTGTGTCATTTTCAGGTAAGATTTGATAGCAGAGGTGAACGGAGGTGTGCTGAGCAGTTACTGACGGTTATTACTGTGAACGGTCCAAGGCTGTCTTAACAGAACAAACAAATAGATAAATATGTATGGCAGTGAGATATTTGTAAGGTGCAATCATCCAAAAACTAGGTGGTTTTTGACTATAGATTGAGTTTCCGATCTTAAGTTGATATAGGAAGTCAAATTTTAAACTTCCACTCTTTCTTACAACCAGAAGGTGTGTTACATCTCAGGCAGTTATAAGTGTTTGTTAATCCATGGCTTCCAAACAGCATTTAGTTACTCTTGGTCCCTTCTGTTCGGGTTACTGTCTGGACGTAAAGCGTGGTGCAGCCTGAATACTCGAGCTCGACTAGCGACAGCTCATCCCCTCCGCCAGTGTGTGCACGCTCTGAGGGAGATTTAGAACGTACGCTGCGGTATCCCTCGCGCGCGCCATCGCGCCAGCGAGACGAGCCTTCGACACCTAGTGTAAATGTGTATATCACCAGTGGAGGGCCTGTGTGTGTGTATGGGGGGGGGGAGGGAGAGACTATATGGTTGACTGAGTAGGGCTAGACCTCAGGTTCAAGTCGGGGGATTTATTTAATATATCCTTATCTTATTCTTAATTTTTTTTTTTGCGTTATTTTTCGGTGTCTTTCAGCTATTTCTTTTTGTTAATTCCCGCCCGTATTTTTTTTTTTTTGTTTTCCCTCCTTCCCACCTACGTCCTTTCTCGTGGCTTTCTGATCAGAAAAATATCAGAGAAAAGTGCAGCATGTGATTAGTTCAGCTTCTTCAAAGCAAAGCATTGTTACTAAAACCTTCTTTTAATTAAATCAATAACCCAGCATAACTAATATGGAAATTCAACATGCTGCAATATTTCCACTCTATTTAACGCCTCTGTAAAGCAATATCACAAATCTATGATGAATCAGATTTTTGTAAACAGGGTGTGGGTGTATCTGCAGCCCACTGTGAGCCTCGACCCTGTCACTGAATAATTTCATGTTCATATACATATATAAAGAGAGTGGTTTTGAGTCTCCTTTCATCATATCCTCTTCCGTTCGCTGCTTCGCCTTGCGTGGGGGTCTCTCTGAGCCCCCAGGCACCGTACCCCTTCCAGCAGCATGGGGGTCCCGTGGTGAGGGTCTGCCCAGGGGAATGAGGGTAAAAGAGACGGAGAGAGAAAAAAAAAGCGTGGTTAGTTAGTAGAGATGCAGTGAAACTGAAGAGTATTTATGTGTACTTTGTGAAAAAAATACAAATATTACAAAGTAATCAACAGTTAAGCAAAGAATGAAGCAACTGTTACAGACAAGATAGATAGCGCTACATTAAGTTTTAGGCAAGGCAAGTTTATTTAATTCTATGTGCTTTACATGATTCTGGGGTAAAGAAACCAAACATATGATAAAAGCATGAAAAAGTAAAAACTGCGATTAAGAATAAAACACGAAAGCATAAAAAATCTGAGAAAGTGAACAGCAATTAAGCGTCATAATGTTTACACAAAGGCTGCTCTAAACAGTTTTGATTTAAAGCAGCTCAGCGCTTCAGCAGCTTTTCAGTCGTCAGGAGTTTTTGCTCCAGATAAGGGGAGAATAGATAATGAAAGCTGCTTCTCCATTTCAGAAACAAGGCCCCGTTTGTCCGCGTATTCTGACAGATAAGAACTAAGGACTACGGTCAGTGGTCCCTAGTTCAGATCCTAGAACCATTTTAGCTCCTACTCTGACTCTTTTCGTTTTTCTGTCAGAACTCCTAGGACATGAGTGTTTGGTGAGCCGAGGCGCCTCTTGCTAGATTTCTGCTCCTTAAGGACCCGTCGTTTTTAAAGAACTAAACTTAGAAATAAATTAAACTAGAAAAAATTTAGATTAAACTAAACTTTTGTAAATCAGGCGTTTTTTTGTTTTTTTTTACATCAGTCTATCAAGGTACCTGACTCCTGTGTGAATGGAATCTGAAAAGGTTCCCCTGGAAAAGGTAGTTATGAGAACTATATTCTAAGAGGATGGGTCTAAGAACACAGTTCTTAGAACTTCTTTGTCCGTAAGCGGATATTTATAAACTAGGAGGAGTATTTTAGGTCTGTTCTCTTATAGGACTGTGTGATTAATCATTGCATCAGTCTCATATATTTTGGAATCTTTTACTGAAATTTGGCAATCTTGCATGATGATATTGGCAGAGAATGTTTATTTCAGAATGATCAGGAGCTGTCTAACATTTGGTTGTGCTCTTGTCTTTCTGAATACTATGATTTTGTCCCACCTGTCGTACTGCACTGCTGTTTGGTCCCAGACTAGCCAAACCACCCTAAAGCCTATGGAAAGGCTTTATAATCGTGCCATAAAAATTTTAGATAAAAAGCCCATCCGATCCCATCACTGTCACATTTTACATTTTCAGATTGTATACCAAATGGAGTTATTGGTGCATTATTTGTGATAAGGTGTGCAGTAACAGCTGTAGAAATATAAATACTGCAGTGAGAATCATTCATAACACTTCATGGATGAGTTGGCAATCCTTGAAGTTCACAGTAAGGGGAGTTTTTAGAGATTTCCCGGCTCATGATGATGACTGGCTGATCAACCCATCAAGCTACAGCATTCCTAGTGTGGGCCTGGTGTCAGATCTACCGACCCGCTAGGACCCTGAAGCAGTGGAACACTGGTGGGTTTTCACACTGCGTTGTCATGCCAACACAAAACGAAACCGCAAGTATAAAAATGTGTGTGAAGCTGTCACATGTAGCCTTTTTCTTGAGTTTCCAACACGGAACAACACGTTCACAGCAGCTGGTAAGCGTGTTTCCTTGTTTGTGTGGGTCAGTCTGAGTCCGTCCCGGTGTAAGCACACACACACTTACCGATGACTCTGGCCTGGAGTCTGATCTTCAAGTTGCTGTGTTTTCGTCCTTTGGCTGCCACAGTCATCTCCTCCTGAAGAACCCCCTCCTGGCGAGTCCTGTACTCGCATGTTACCTTTACTCCTCCTACACATCGGGGAAAGAGGAGGGGGTTTACATCTCTTTAAGAATATAGTCAAGAATATATTGTTTATATAGTTTGTAATTCAGAGCTCAGTGCAGCTGAATTCAAAACATTTATAAAATGCAATTAGAGATACACTAAACTGTAACATTAGTACCTCGCACAAATAATCAAACCTATTGAAAATTTTGTCACAATGCTACCATGAACTTCAGTTTATTTTTCTGGGATTTATTTAGTCTAGATGTGTTTGATTTAATCTCCATATAAATGCAGAATATCTGTTAAGTTTTGTTAGAGAGTATTAACAAATAAAAAGTTTGTGGTGAGTGTGCGTTCTCGGTTTGTGCTCCAAAACTTTGGAACCAAAACAGACTCACCCCATCGCTTCCCATCTTCAATTCTCATTTAAAAACCTATTTTTATTCATTGGCTTTTAACTGCGATTCATTTCTGTTTTGGGTTTTATTTGGTTTTATTCATTTTACTTATCTTTATTTTGATTCCTGATTGCTCTCCTCTGTCTTGTATGTTTTTTTGTTTTTTTTGTCTTTTATTATTATTATTATAATTATTAATTATTTTATTGCTGTTTTAATTCAAATGTCTTTTGTACGCCACTCTGGTCGACTCCCATGTTGTGTTTGAACATGGCGTATAAATAAACTGGTGTGGTATGATATAGTAAAAAGCATAATAAAACCAAGGAACAGAGCAGACAGGTCAGGGAGAACACTGTAGAGACAATTAACGCAAATAGACGCTGCCCGTCAATCAAATAGGCAGAGACATGTTTGGGGCCTCGGCCAGAAGGGGGCCCCAGAGGACGGACCAACTTTTACTTTTATTCAGGTCAAACTTTCCAGCTCATAGCAAATCAGTTATAATACAGCATTATCCAACTCCAGTCCTCAATGGTTGGTGTCCTGTAGGTTTTAGATGTGTCCTTGTCCAGCACAGCTGATTTAAACGGCTAAATCACATCCTTTACATGTCTTGAAGTTCTCCAGAGACCTGATGATGAACCTATCACTTGATTCAGGCTTGTTGACGCAGGGACGGGTGACATGTAATATGTGTAGAACACCCTGCTTTAGGCCTAACTTTGTTCACCTCTGTATTAGGTGCAGCATCTCACTACAGTTTCTTCAAAAATAAATGAAAAATGTGGAGAAATAAAACACTATTACAACCCCAAATCAGGAAAAAGTTGGGACGGTATGTTAAATCAAACTGAAAACAGTACTTTGTTAAGTTATCTTTGACCAGTGTTACAATGAAAATACAAGAGCACATTACGTAATGTGTTCTTCGATAATTTGAGAGTTCTTCAAATAAAAACATATATTCCAATTTTGGTTCTTGCAACACATTTAAAAACAAATTGGAACATTCACCACTTTGTAATGTTGCCGTTCCTTTTCACAACACTTAAAGACGTTTATATGGAGCCGAGAAAGTCTCATAATAAATAAACTAACGCAGAGTTTTTCACAAATGCTCATTCGGAAATGCACAGGCTCTGTTTCACAAATGCACACTTGGAGACTCTGACGGACCTCTGACGTACTCGACCGAAGACTTTACACGTAATCTTGCCGCAACTGACGCTGGCGTTTGGGGAGGTGTGAACGCACCATTAAGGTGGGAAACAGGGTCTTTGTTGGTGCATTTTGTGCTTCAAAATGTGCTACACATTATCTATTGGAGACAGTTCGGGAGTTGAGGCAGGCCAGTCAGGTACCTGTACCCTCTTCCTCTGCAGCCAGGATTTTTTAACTTGTGCAAAATGTGGTTTTACATTATCTTGTTGAAATGTGCACGGGCATCCCTGGAAAAGATGTGCATCCTTGTCCTTTATGCACTGAAATTCCTTCAGATTCCTCAAATCTTTTAATGTTTTTATGCACTGTTGAAGGGTAAAATATCCAAATTTCTTTCCATCTTTCTTTGAGGAACATGTTTTTTTATATTTCAATAATTTTCTCACGCATTTGTTGACAAACTGAGAATCCATCTTTGCTCCAAAATGACTCGACCTTTCACGGATGCTTCTTTTGTACCAAATAATAATTACTATCACCTGTTTCATATCACGTAATTATTTGACCCATTTCCCTGATTACTAGCCCATAAATTGCTGCTTCCCCAAACCCTTTTGGAATGTGTTGCAGATCTGAATGACAGGAAAGGATGCATATATTGTCTGCAATAAAATACAAGTCAAAGTAAAATTTGGAATTACTTCTTTCTTTTTTCATTTGAGTTTCCCATACTGTCCCAATTTCTTCTGATTTGTTTTTTGTTTTTGTTTTTTTTGGGGGGGAGGGCCCTAATTAAAGGTAAGAAAAAAAGCTGAAGCAAAGATATTTTGCTTCTAGACCTACCCTCCAGCGTAGAGTTAATCCGTTGGATTCGGAGGTTCTGGGGCCTCCGAGTTGGAGAAATGGAAGGGAGACAAGTGAGCTCCTTGCCCAGAGATGGCACATCTGGGACAGTGAAGACAATCTCATAACAGTGGTGGCTCTTAAGGAACCCAGCCTTGAGAAAGAAACAGCAGGCTTGAGTCAGAAGCATAGCCTAGTTTAAGCACACTTAAGAATAGGGGTGGTTATAGAAGATTTGTGTTGAAAAAACTCCAACACACTCTTTAAAATTCAATCACAGAGATTATATTTTGGCTTTGCTATTCTTTAGATAGACATCATAAATGTCTCCAAGACATTTCTCCTTTACCCCCCCATTTGGTTTCACGTAAAAGTAAAAGTGAACTGTTATCATTCATAAGACATTACATAACATTTGATTTAGAGCAATAAATGCAACAAAAAAAAACAGAGTTGGGTCTGGATATTTAAAGTCATGTGCATCGAACTAAATTCATGTCACTGTCCGCACAAACTGATGAACACACACCTTAACCAAGTAGCTGCCATCCTTCTCTAGGACGGCGACGAGGGTGGAGAGGTTTGACAGGTCATCTCTACGAGTGGGAGAACCGGGAAGTTCGTCGTCGTCAGGGAAACGTACGCCACCCGCTTTGGACAGGGAGTCTGGTGATGGAGTAAGGAATTCATCAAATCAGGAGAAGAAAGAAAATAATATTTCTACAATCAATGCCTCTCTAGGTTGTCTCCTAACTATACACAGAAAACATTCAAGTCTTCTTACATTTAGAATCCTTAATAATCAAGCTTCATCTTACGCCGTGGAGCTTCCTGTTTACCTTTTCTTCCTGTTGCCATGGTAATCTGTTTATGATGTTGTCAGATAATACTCTTGTCTTCTCATCACTAACCTGAGGATAAACAGAAACACAGAAAGCAACTTCAGCTGTTCTGGCACCACAAGTGGCTCTGCAAGTGAAATGAGCCTCGCACGTTTTCTAACAACTTTGCTTTAACTTTATTCGCATCTACAGTATAAAGGGTTAGAAATTAAGAAAGAGGAAATTTTCTAATCCCATCAGTTTTTGTTGTATAAAGGAAGCTACAGCACATACTATCCTACAAAAATGTAGTTCTATTTCATCCCTCCTGACCGCCAGAGGCGGTGCATCAGCACCGGATGATCCTTCTTGCGCATGCGCAGTTCGAGAACTTAATGACAACAAAGTCACCTGTGACCTCCCGGTGACCAATGAGAGGCTATAAAGCCCCATAGCACCGGTAGCACATTCTCTCATTCTTCTCGCACGCAACTTCGAGTTGGTCTCGCGACTTGGTCAGGAGTTACGGATTCGCCTCCTAGAGACAATCTACAAACTGGTAAGTGTCCCGCTCGTGGCATTTTCGGCTCTGCGGTGACTTTTGTTCGTCGCCCGCGGCGGTTTCGCCTGCTGGTCGGCTGTTGGGTTTCGGGTGTGACGTTTCTGTCCACTCCGTCCTGAGTTGTGGCCGCGGTGAGGTTTCGTTCCACCGCGTGTCTTCTTTTGTTGGCCTACAAATAGCGTTTTCTGCTCCAAATTGGCTGTTCTTTCGTTTGTGGAATAGTGCGCGTGTGACGTTTTCTGTCCGCCGCATCCTGAGTTGTCTATCCGACCGGCGTTATCTACCTGCCGTAGTCGTTTCTTTTCTTCTGTGTGGATATCCGGTGTGACGTTGTCTGTCCACCGTGTCTTTGAGTTGCCTGTTTTGACTGGCCATGGAGTCCTTTACATGCAAGGACTGCATGGCTCCCCTTCTTATGGACGATGGCCATGATCTTTGCCTGCCCTGTCTGGGGCTTGACCATCTCAGGCAAGGAGTATCTGAGGGGGCGTGCCCCAATTGTCGGGTTTTACCCCTTTCCGTGCGGACAGATCGGCTGGCGGCCCTTGAACAGCGCTTGACCACCTTGTCCGCTCCGCCTGAGGAGGTGCCTCGCGCCCGGTGCTCGGCCCGGAAGCGCTCTGCTTCGGAGGCTCTGCCGGACCAGGAGCCTTGCGCCCGGAGAAGCCGGCAGGGGACTGCCCCTTCTAGGACGATGGCAGACCTCTCGTCTGAGCTCGCTGAAGTGAAGTCCCTACTACTGTCCCTGCATGGGGTCCAGGCCCCGCATGGACCCTCGACCTTGGAACAAAACAGGGACGTCCCACGTGACGTGGACGCTCTGTCTCTGATGGCCTCCGAATCCCTCTTTGGGGAGGGGGTTGGTGACGTGGCACTGGATGCCTCGGATTCTGCATCAGTCGCCTCCTCTCGCTCTCGGGAAGGAGCCGACTCTTCTGCGGCCACGGCGGTGCGGTCGGCACTTGCGCGGCTGCAGCAGGACATCCCGCCTGACCAGCCTGGGTCTTCCAGTGCTTTTTTTCGACGGGCGGGTAGAGCTTCGTGCCTTGCTGTCCCCCCGTCGGCCCCGTATATTACAGAGCTCCATGCATGTTGGGCGGACACAAAGCTGCTGTCTCGTCTCACTACGGACGGGCGCAACCTTGCGTCTATGCAGGATGCACCTCGTTTTGGCCTTGGTCGGATGCCGTCTGTGGAACCGGCGGTAGCCTCGCTCATTGTGGCCACTGACGAGGCCTTACGTCCCGATGTGCGGTGCCCCCGTCCGCAGTGTCGGGTGACTGACGACCCGCTTTGCCGGGCTTATGACGCCGGGGCTAGGATGGGGCGGATGGGTAATTCCCTGTCCCACCTCTTGTTAGGGTTTGGGACGAGCTTGGACACCTTATCGGTTGACGCTTCCACGCAGGCTTTGATGGACACTTCGCTCCAGGCTTTTGCATTAATGGCTCGTGAGCTAGGACGCCTGCTGTCTATATTGACCCAGGCCCGCCGCCAAGTTTGGCTGGCCCAGTCTCCATTGACGGAGACCTGCAGGCGGGTCCTCCGTATGGTTCCGACCACTCCTGGGGAACTCTTTGGCTCTGCTGCGCTGGAAGCTCTTGAGCGTACGGCGCAGGCTTCGCAGACGCGGCGCCAATTGGCGGGGCTTCATAGGCGGGGCACCTACGGGGATGCTACTGCAGCTCCCCCAAATCGAGGCGCTGCGACGCCCTCGGCGGCCCCCTTTCCGGTGCCTCGCCGTCCTAGAAATGAAGCTGCAGCACCCTCTGGGGTACGACAGCGGGGGTTGTCTTCCCGTCCTGTGGAGCTCCCGCGTCCGCACCGGCGCCCCTCCCGAGCCACAGAGGGTCGGCGAGGCCGCCTTTGACGGAGGAGTGGCGGTCGGCGTGTTCACCCCGGAACAGATCCGGTATTGGGCCGCTTGCACCAGGGACGCCTGGGTGCTCGCTACCATTCGCCGGGGTTACCGCCTTCAGTTCCGCCGCCGACCGCCCTCCACGGGCCGGGTCCGTTTGACCCTGGCCCAGGATCCCGCCCAGTTTCAGGTGCTATCCCAAGAAGTTTCTGCCTTGCTGGCCAAGGGCGCGATCGTGCCTGTGGACCCCGGGCTGGACCCGGGGGGTTTTTATTCAAGGTACTTCCTGGTACCAAAAAAGACTGGAGACCTGCGTCCGGTCCTCGACCTTCGCGGGTTGAATGTGTTCCTCAAACGCATTCCCTTTCGGATGCTGCGGACCAGGGACGTGCTGCAAGCTATCGAGCCGGGCGAGTGGTTCACTTCCATCGACCTCCGCGAGGCGTACTTTCATGTACCTATTGCCCGCGCTCACTGGCGGTTCCTACGCTTCGCGTTCCAGGGCAGCCACTTCCAGTTCAGAGTTCTGCCCTTCGGCCTGTCACTGTCTCCATGGGTATTCACTCGGGTGGTGGCTGCAGCGCTCTCCCCCTTGCAGGCTCAAGGGGTGAAAGTACTGCCTTATCTGGACGATTGGCTTATCTGCGCCCCGACTCGCGATCGGGCTGTCCGGGATACCCGACTGATTCTGGACCGCGTGGCGCGTCTCGGCCTACGAGTGAATCTGGCAAAGAGCGACTTGGTCCCGTCGCAGTCCATTGTATTCCTGGGCATTGCCCTGGATGCGGCCGCCATGTCTGCCTGTCCGTCCCCCCGATGGGTGGATGCCATCCTCGAGGTGTTCGCGAGGGTTCTTACGGGCCAGCCCCTCCCCTTCCTGCTTCATCTCAGGTTACTGGGGATGCTGACGGCCGCGTCATCGGTGGTGCCCTTGGGCTTACTTGCCCTACGTTGGTACCAGAGGTGGCTATCAGGCCTCGGATTGGACCCTGCTCGGCCGGCTCACAGAAGGAGGTTGCTCCGTCTGCCCCCCCACTGCCGGCGATCACTGGGCGCTTGGGCAGACCGCTCCTGGATCTCCCAAGGCGTTCCACGGGGGTCCCTCCCGTTTCACCGGGAGGTAGTTTTTACAGATGCGTCGTCCACCGGCTGGGGTGCGACGTGTCGGGGTCAGGCGGTTCACGGTCGGTGGGAGCCGTGTCACCGCCTGGAGCATGTGAACGTTCTGGAACTGCGGGCCGTTCTACTGGGGCTCCGTCATTTCTTGCCTGTGCTGCAGGGCAGGCATGTTCTAGTCCGCTCGGACAATACGGCGGTGATTGCCCAAATCAACCGTCAAGGGGGGACCCGATCTGCCCGACTGCTACGGATCGCAGAGCGCCTTCTGCGATGGGCTGTACCTCTCTTCCCCACGCTGAGAGCGGCTTACGTGCCGGGGCCGGAGAACCTGGTGGCGGACTATCTGTCCAGGCGGGGGCTCCCGCCGGGGGAATGGCGGCTTCACCCAGAGGTGGTGGAATTTCTCTGGTCGGTCTTCGGCAAGGCGGAAGTCGACCTTTTTGCTTCCGACGGGACGTCCCATTGCCCCAGGTGGTTCTCCCTCCGGGACAACTCGGGAGGCTTGGGTCAGGATGCGTTGGCCCACGACTGGCCTCGTGTCCTGCTCTACGCGTTTCCTCCGCTACCCCTGATCTACCCAACACTTCTCAGGGTGTTACACGACGGTCACCGCCTTCTCCTGGTGGCGCCCTTCTGGCCAGGGCGGACTTGGTTTCCACTGCTGCGCAGGCTCTGCTGCTGCTCGCCGGTTCGTCTCCCGGACAGGAAGGACTTGTTGGGTCAACTGGGGGGGCGGATTCTCCACCCCGACCCGGGTCGCCTCCAACTGCATGCATGGCTGCTGCAGGGCGGGGCATCGCCTCCACCGCTTTAGACCCGGATGTGTCCCGCACCTTGTTGAGTGCCCGCGCTCCTTCCACTCGCCGGCTTTATGATAACCGGTGGGGTATGTTTTCCATCTGGTGTCGCCGCAGAGGGGCCGAGCCCTCCTCCTGCGATGTCAACCTCGTCCTGCGGTTCCTACAGGACTTGCTCCATGGAGGTCGGTCCCCTTCCACCCTCAAGGTGTATGTGGCCGCCATCTCCTGTCACCACGTGGGCGTGGACGGTGTTCCATTGGGCCGTTATGGCTTGATCTCCCAGTTTCTGCGGGGAGCCCGCAGGTTGCGGCCTCCCCGCCGCTTGGTGGCGCCGGTTTGGGACCTGCCACTGGTATTGCAGGCATTACGATCTGCTCCTTTCGAGCCGCTGGCCGCCGCCGGTCTTCGGGATCTTTCCCTCAAAACGGCGTTTCTGCTCGCCATGGCATCCGCCAAGCGCGTCGGCGAACTGCAGGCCCTGTCTGTACACGAGTCCTGTTGTCGCTGGGCCCCGGACGGCTCGGGGGTTACCTTATGGCCGAACCAGTCGTTCGTGCCTAAGGTCCCGGCTTCGACGCGGTCCCTTCAACCCCTGCGTCTCGGCCGCCTAGATCCTGGCGGTCCGGACGAGTGCCTGTGCCCAGTTCGGGCTTTGCAGGAATATGTTCAGGCGACAGCCAGCTTCCGTCTGTCAGACGCCCTGTTTGTGTGCTACGCTGGGGCTCGTAGGGGTCGAGCTCTCTCTCGGCAACGCCTCTCCCACTGGGTGGTGCCGGCCATTGCCGGGGCTTACAAGGTGACGGGTCGGCCTTTGCCTGCTGGGGTAACCTGCCACTCCACCAGGGCTGTATCGACCTCCTGGGCAGCTGCTCGCGGCGTTCCGCTGGAGACCATCTGCGAAGCGGCCTCCTGGTCTTCTTCCACAACGTTCGCCAGGTTCTACAGAGTGAATGTGGCTGGACCTGGCCCCCTGGAGGGCGTCCTGCAAGGAACCTTGACGCCTCCCTGAGGTGAGTTACCTTTGTGACCTGTGGTTCCCTCGGGACTTTGTTGTTATTGGTCATCCGGTGCTGATGCACCGCCTCTGGCGGTCAGGAGGGATGAAATAGAACGAAAGTTACGTATGTAACTACGGTTCTATGAATCCCGTATGACCGCCAGAGTGTCTCTGGTCCCTCGGGCTCTTGCGTTTTCGCGAGACGAATGAGGGAATGTGCTACCGGTGCCATGGGGCTTTATAGCCTCTCATTGGTCACCGGGAGGTCACAGGTGACTTTGTTGTCAGTAAGTTCTCGAACTGCGCATGCGCAAGAAGGATCATCCGGTGCTGATGCACCGCCTCTGGCGGTCATACGGGATTCATAGAACCGTAGTTACATACGTAACTTTCGTTTGTTTATGGTACTTGGAAAAGGAAAATCCAACCAGCAAATCAGTATCAAGCAGTAAAAACCTGATTATCTCTTGATTTCATTTCACCACCACCTATTAAAGGGAAAGTACTGTTTTTTTCCAACCTGGACCTTATTTTTTAGCATGTATTACATTCATTTACTCACCCAGACAGGTTTGGAGCCACCAAGAGTCCTTTGGTGGCATTCCCTATCAGCGTATATCCATATAATGGGAGTTAATGGGGCAACACAAGTGCAGCCTCTAAATAAGGCATTATCTGCCACAAACTCATTCATTTCACTGATGTTTTTAATCCAACCGATTCCAATTTACACTAACAGGTGATTTCACTTACGTTGCACCAATCCACATTGCAGTTTTACTCTGTGCAGGTTGTGGAAAGGGAGCTTCAAACTCGCTTCAAACTCGCTTCGTTTGTCCTAATCAGCCCTAAACTTGCCGCACCTGGCATCACTGGCCTCCCTTGTGCTTCTAATCACGCTGCGATAAACATATAAACCCTGCCTACCTCTCATTTCTCTTCTGTCTCGTTCGTTTTCGCCCCTCCCTTCCCATCCCTATAGGTCGCCTGGTCCTGCCGACCCGCCTCCTCTTCTCCTTCCCTGGGTCCTGCCGACCCGCCTTCTCTTTCTCTCTCTCTTTCTGGGTCCTGCCGACCCGCCTTCTCTTTCTCTCTCTCTCTGGGTCCTGCCGACCCGCCTCCTCTTTCTCTCTCTCTTTCTGGGTCCTGCCGACCCGTCCCTGTTAACCCCTCCCCCTTTCTTTCGCAGCATCCACCGTTCGCAGCATCCCGGTTCCATGCTTTCGTTAACTCCTGTACCACCCTTCTAACATCTCTCTCTTCTAGGTCCTGTCTGGGGGGGGGGTTCTGAGCAGGCTCGGAAAGACGATTTTCCTGAAGACTGCGCCCCCACACTAAGTCTTCCTCCAGGTGTCCGATGATATGTCTCCCCAGACCTTTCGATCCTCCACGCTTTCAATAAACTGTTCAAATTCAGAATCTGTAGCATTGTTCTTTGCTCGTGAATAGTTAATTCCATCTGTAGCGTGGTCCTGGCTAGTGAAATAGATATTGTTCAGTCATTTTGTACTGAGAGTTAGAATTGTTCAGCTCCAGCTGAAAATAACATGAGCTATTAAATTTATCTTCCCTCAGTAGTATTCCACAAAATGTTTACAATATGGTGTAATGTGTTTGGCTCTTTGACGTACTTATACGTACGCCACTATGTTAAGTAATTGTTTCGTTAAACTGTGACAGAACTTGTATTAAAGTGTAAATTATTACATTTTGTGTATTTTATTTTGTAAACATTTCATATATTTAGGACTTATTTACTTGATTTCATTGTGTGTTACCAGTTGACATGGGTTTTTTTCAAGTTCTTTCAAATAAATATTTTTTTTCAGTGCAGGGGTGACCCTGTGGGAATAACCAGACGAAGAATAATGCAGAGTAGAAGTGTATATGCAGAAGGTTTCAAAGAAATGAATAACAGATGGGGGAAATTAGCAGAGGAAGGAATGAGACTAATGGACACCGACACATAGAAACATCACAGGAAAGATAACTAGAACTAGAAACTATACAATGAAGAAGTAGAGGGAAATAAATGAAGGGACACATTGAAGAAAAACTACAGGAAGCAAAACATATAGATGAATCTAAATAAATACTAATAAATCGGGGAAGCAAAACAAGAAGATAATGTAGGGAAGTACATGACACATGAGAATAAACTTAGAACCAATTATAAAGAGTGATTTCAACTAAAATAATGCACCCACAAAAACCAAAACAACACAGATTCGTGACAGTTGTAAACGCACCATCCCCAGTTCGTGATAAGGTGCTGGTAGCTTCATGCTGTGTGAATGCCAAACCCATAAATGACTGGATTCTAACGCAGAACATAGATCTAAAATGGATATATTTGTTTACACTGAGGGTAATATAAAATTTGCTTTGACGATTTCTGCATAAAAAGAAATTAAAAGCCAAGTTCCCTAAATAAATATAAAATTATCTGTGATTGCGTTTAAGCTCAGCCAACTCGGCCCCCTCTCTAGATTTCCATTATTTATTAAAACACTGTTAGCCGAACAGGAGGAGGGGCCCCTAAATCACATTCTGATAACGGCTCCATACAACCTTGGGCCAGCCCTGTTTGAAAGGCCTAAAGTCCAGAAAATCTCTAAAAAAAAAATATTTTCTCAGACACTATTCATCCAGTCTCTATAAACATCATATAGCTTATTATGTTTCATTAACTTAGCAATTAGTGATAGTTTGTGTTGGTCTGGGACAGAAAATCCCAACAAAATTTAATGAAGCTTTGAACGTAGCAAAATGTGGAAACGTCCCATGGGAATAGTTTTTGCAATACTGTAGCCTATTCCGTATTTTTGTAGCAGTAAATTAACTTCCCCACATACTAAGATATAATTGTATTTGTATTCAATATAAAAACTTTTGCCTCACCCTGCTGATTTTTTTTTTAAAGATTAAAGCTCCACACATCTTAAATTATTATCTTATTATATCCGATTAAACGATTGAAGACATATAGCAGAGCATTAAACACACCACTATTTTAACTAAGACAATAAGAGTTTTGTAATAACATCAAACATCCACGCTCATTAAGTTAGCACCTTGCAGCAAAACCTTTTATATGCGCCATTGAAAAGCATCATCCCGTCTGAAATAAATATAGCAAAGCGACGTACAGGAAACACGTACCGCTTCGGTACAACGTGTTGGTCCTTTCTAGTGCCTTCTACACTCATATTCCCAGTGGTAGCATTTTTAATAGGTTACATCCCATCTTTGAAAAGAGACACAGTCCGCTGTCTGTCCTTGGAAAGATGGAGAGATGCTGCACTGAATGTTCCCGTGCGCGCACCCGCCTTGCGTCCGCGTCTCCGTGGCTCTCCGTTGCGAATATTGGAATTATGGTGCGTTCTAATTTTACTCGGGACTTTCGACCTCCTAATAGGGAAAATGATCTGGAATGCCGTCCAAAGTCGGACTTCCCATTCTCAAAGTTGGAGATTAATTCTGTTTATTTTTATTTTGTTTTGTTCAGACTTTCAAAACCGCCGCTCCTCACATCAACAACAGCAGATGTGGTGAGAAAAATGTCCGTTTTATGAGACACACTAGTAAGCGGTCTTGGGAAAGTAAAATTTTTTATGAACCAAATCAAAGTTCAGTTGAAAGTCCATTTTTCAGATTGTTTTTAACTAAGTTCAAAGTTCCAGAAATGAACTAGTTCATAGTTTTTTCCAAAAATGTTGCGTCACACTGTAAACCCCAAATGTCGAGAGTAGCTGAAACTCAATATTCTGAATATATATATATATATATATATATATATATATATATATATTCTAACTCAAATGTGTTGATTTAGTTCTGCATATTCTTTTTTTTTTTGAGTACAAGTAACTCCAACATTTTGAGTGACCTAATTATCAAATATCCCAGGGTGCTTAGGGGCATGTTTTTAACATAATAAGTGACTTGGAAGTCTGCTGTATTGAGATACCCATTGTGAGTAACTAAAATGTGTGTAATTATTATTCAAAGTGGTGTCAATGTTGATATCACAATTTGGCTCATTGTATCACTTGGTGTTGAGAAATATTGTATTTAAGACCATAAATATGTAATGTATTCATGTGAGTTATCTACAAGTTCATGTCAGTTTTATGAAAGTGCATGACGCTAACATAACTTAAGGTAGTGTATTCATTTATTTTTATTTATTTATTTGACAGGGACATTGCACAACAAACGTGTAGTACAGACCAGAGATAGCTACAAGCTAATTTTCATCTGTAGTCCCTGGGCAGAGGCAAAGTGACAGCAGGTTTATCCAGTGGCCAATACGCACTTCTTACTCAAGTCCATTCACAGTATAAAATATAAAAAACAGATAGAGCTCCAGCAAAAGGATCACTTCAACAAACATTCAGATGCAATATTTACAGTATTTTCACTTTCTATTACAAATATCTACAGTTTATAAAAAAGATTGTACCTTCATACATTCTTAACAATCCCCCGATTAACCCGTTTTTTGCTAATGATCACAAATCTGACTGTCTTTCAACCACTTCTTCAGGTCAAGTTTAAACTGGTGTAAGGTACTACTCTCTCAAACAGTTAATGGCAACGAGTTCCACATCACTGCAGCTTTCACAGAGAAGCAGTTATGTCCAAAGGTGGAGGATCTAAAGTTCACAGAACAGTCTCTTCTGCAGGAAGCTCGCGTTGTTCTACGTCCTGTCTCGTCACAAGATTTCACAAACATTCTCAGGGGCTGTGGGGCCAAATCATGAAGAATTTTAAATACTAAACTGACATTTGAAAACAAAAAGAAAATTTCAAATGTTAATAATTTATATTTCTTCACAATTTTACAGTAGTGGTACGAAACAGGTTTTTTACCTAATATTTTGAGTGCCTGTTTGTACAGGCTTTGAAGCGGCTGCAACGCAGTATTGGTTGATAACGACCAAGTTGTAATGCTATATGTAAGAAGTGAAAATATCATCGCATGCATATAAAGCTTGGCTGCATCGGTGCTCATTTGAGGGCGAATATATCTGAACTGCACTAAATTAAAATTGACCGTTTTTATCAGTATACCAAATGTGTGTATGACACTTATAAATTAAAGTTGAATGTAGTGAAGAATTTTGATTTGGCTTAATCGGTTAGTTTAATTTAATTGTAATTACAAAATATATTTAATATAAGCTCCAAATATTTAAGCTTTAATATACTCAAATATCTGAGTTTATGAACTCTAAAAATATGTGGTAACCTTGTTTTATACAGTCTATGGTTGCAACTGATTGCCTCACTTTTTTTTTGTTCTGCCTACTTATTTGGGTTTACAGTGCAGAATACCAAATGTTGCCACATATTCAAGCCACAATTGTACCCAGCCTCAGTTTTTACTCCATACAGTATATTCTCAAAAACATGAGGAAGGACTTCCTCCTTGACTGTTTTGAGGAATTATTAAATAATCTGAGGTACTAATCATGCTGAGGTAGGAAACCTCAAAGTACAACATTCAATTTCTGTGAATGTATTTTCTGACTTCTCTGCCCAACGAAAAGTGCAACAGTTAGCCCAAATGAACAAGTAAGGTTGCACTTCTGTCTAGATGTTAGGTGTTTGTGTTTCAGTTAGTTAGTTTTCTTTATTTAGGTTTATCAGGTTAGTTTTTTCCTTGTTTTATGTTTATGTCTCTCACTCCTTGATCTCTTCACCTTTGCTTTGGTTCCAACTTATTTTCTGTTTCCCATATTTAAGTAATCTTTATTTATTTCTCCAGTTTTGGTTTCTTTTTATTCTCCAGAGTTCCCCTGAGTTTTCACTTAGATTACCTTAGGTACTTTCCACCTTCTCACCTGCATCTGTTTGTCAGTAATCTCTTCACTCCCTCCTCAGTATATGTACTGCTCTCATTCATTCACTACATTCTGGTCCGTGGTCTAAATTCACGTCTGGTTCCTTTTCATTGTTCCTGCATTATTTTAATCCTCCCGAGTTCTATAAGTTCTAGTTTTTGTACTATTAAATAAATCTTATTTAACTTTTGCGTTTGGGTCCTTAAATCCATCAAACATGACAACTTCCTTCATAAAGTTTATGAAAGCTGGGCTTTCCTTTTTTATTAAAGGCTGTAGGTCTCCAAAAAATACTCTGCAATGTCAGGCTGGGTGAAGACAGCACGGTTGCTGCTACTTTATCCCGTTATTTGGTTGTGGGTGGTAAAGGATCTGTTTTGGTACGTTGCCACCATGTCTTGGTTTTCTTTTTTTTAAGTGACTCGAACATACCTAGAAAGGCTAGCCTGATGCTTTATTTCAACAAGCCATTTTAAGTTTGTTGCTGACATAGTTGATGTCCAGAGTAGCTTATTGAGACCCCTCAGGAAAAGTTTTTGCCCCAGCAGCAACACCCATTATATGTATATATATGCTGAATTTGATATAAACTTCTCCCAATTCAGATGGTTACAGATTTACTCATCTGAATATCACACAGCAGAAGGCCGAGTCAGGGCTAAAAAAATTCTTGAAACTTCCTATCTAATTTTTTGCTGTATTTATGAACGGATTCTTTTCAGAAATAACTTGAATGTTGCAGTATGTAACTCATCCATCGACTCTACTTTAGCAATAAATGTTTCAGTGTTTCTTCATTCTATCTTTCATCACTTTGCTTAAAGTGGTTTGTTTTCCTATTCAGTCCGTGTAAGAAATAAAACAATCATTGTTCAAACTTATTTTATTTATCTTTCATTCAGAGCATGATCATGTTGCTTGTAAATCCTTCATTAATCAATTTTTACAATGAAATTCAGTCGGTGAACGGCAAACAAAATCGGGGTGGAAGGGTTGGGATTTTATAAGAGGAAACACTGCAGATCAACACAGCAAATACATCCATCCATCCACGGAAGGATGGATGAGAATAAAGATGTTTATCTAGCCTCTTAGAATGCAGCAAATAATCTAGAGATGATCTCTGGTGTGCAAAGGTTTACATAATAGCACAAGGCCTGATTGGCTTGAATCTCTCAGCTTGTCTTCTAGCTTCTTCTTCATACCGGGCTTGCAGCCTTTCTTCTTGCTGTCTGAGTTCTCTCTCTCTTTGTTCGTTCATCATATCCAGCCAGGCTTTCATCTCCTTTTGTCTCTCCTGTCTCTCCATCTCTTTTTCTTCCTTTCTCAACTCCCACTCCCTCCTTCTCTGCTCATCCATCTCCTCTTTGGCCATCCTCCTCTCCTCCTGTCTTTCCATCTTCTCCCTCTCTTTCTCAGCCCGGAGACGCTCATTGAATATCTGCATCTCTTTCTCATATTTTTCCTGTATTTTTCTCTCCAGTTCTTCTCTCTCTTTACGTATTTTCTCTTCATTCTCCTTCAGGATGCGTTGCTTCTTCTCTTCGTTTGCCCTCTCAGCCTCTTGAAACATCTCATTGGTGTAGTGACTTCCTCCATTTTTATCCACAATGTTTCTGATCTTCTGGAGCAGTTCAGTGACCTGAGGCTTTTTATCGGGCAGTTTGTTGTTGAATACATGATATTGGTGGTTACATCTGTGCACGAGTTCCTGTAGTTCTGAGCTTTCAGCCACATATTCCTCAATACTGGTGTCTTCAAGCAGGTCACCATGAGTGAAGAGAACCATGCTGTATTTATCCGCAGCCGGCCCAAAAATTTCTTGTACCTTTTGGACTGATTGCTTTTCCTCTTCGGTGAACCTGTTCAGCGAGATGACCACCAGGAAGATGTGGGGTCCTGGAGCAGCAAAAGGAACGCACAGGCTAAAATCTTTAAGAGTTTTATCCTTGTCAAACCTGGTGTCGGACAGACCAGGTGTGTCAATAACGGCAACCTTTGTTCCATCCACTTTAGTGTCACATTTGGAGCAGTTCACAGTCAGAGAGCTGGGGCTACATCTGGAATCAAAACAATTTTTCCCCAGAATGGTGTTTCCAGTGGCACTCTTCCCGGTCCCAGTCTTCCCCACTAACACAATCCTCAACTCTTTATTGTTTTTAAGGGTTGTACCTGTAAAAAAAAAAAAAAAGGATGCTTATTGTTATTTTTATATGTATATATGTATTCAAATCTAGAAGTGAAGTAAATTATATAAACTAGGGATGCAACAAAAGCCCTTTTTTCCCGAACAGATACGATACAGATACCTGGATTTGAGTACTTGCTGATAATGAGTACCAGTGCTGATACTTCTACCACACAAATAATGCAATGAATATAAAGACAGATTTTGTTTTATTTTCTGATTTTCACAACAAATAGTAGTTCATTAGATAAAAACAAAAGTTGATTAAAAAAAAGACCACAAAACTAAAATTACGAGTGGAAAAATAAGCTTTCTGTGAAATTATTGCTACATACTGTGTTTGCTAATTTAAAATATCGGTTCATGGTATCGGTTAACTTTAACCAATGCCAATACAGTACATAAGATCGGTATCGGTGCATTCCTAATATATAAATGATAAACTTTTATTTTTCAGTCTGAAAAAGCTTATGACAAAAATCTAACAAACTAGAGTAAGTTGCATATAAACGCACGGACCGTGTATACTTGACTTACCAAAGTTGTTGGCCTTGTTTGGGTTGAAGTCGAGATTGTCCATGATCTGGTTGGAGGCAGCAGGGCAGATACTCAGGCTGAGATGAAGCTATAGTGAAATGTTCATGCGGCAAATGTACCTTTTATAGCACTGCTGTTAAAGCAAAACCGAAACTAAATATTCTGCAGGGCAATCATCTCACTCTAAATAGGTTTTCCCCTTGCTCTTCAGCCTCCCTTCACCATTTACAAGAAATGGCAGCACTGAAAGAGAAACTGCAACCATTGAACTGCTATCCTGCTAAGATAAGGAAAGTGAAGAAAGAAACAGGCCATTTAATTAATCATTAATAATTTTGTTCTGCCTAGACTTCAAACATCTAAAACTGACTCTTGCTGAGAATTTTAAAGGGGAAGTAATGTCTTTTTTTTGTTTTTTGTTTGTTTTAAAGCTTTTTACACCAACTACCAATATGAGCGGCTGCCCATCTGCTGTTAGTAAAAGTTTATATGTGAGCAGTGGGGGACGTGCTTTGGTGGAGACATTACCAGGCCTGGGTGAGGAAGCTGTTTTGCGGCCAAAACGGCTCTTAAGAGCGTTCCTGTCTAAATAGTTAGTTTATTTTTTAATTCCTGTCTCTGTATAGAAAACAGCTGGTGTCATGTAGCTCGGGTTGATTAGCCCCGTTGTTTATTAGTTTACATGTCCTGCTGATGCTTTGACTCCATTCAGTCAGTCCCAGCATCACTGACAGCGCTCAGCTGACTTGAAGCTGTAGTTGAGATTTCTCCGACTTCTGCGACAGACATAAAATACAGCGCGTAATTTGGGTCGTGCCTTCAAACGCATTGGCTGCAACACTTGGACGTGCAAATCAGGCAGAAAAGCTTTTGTGCGACGCAAATCAGCTTCTGACGTGTCGCGGGACCCCAAGTCGCGCTCCTCCCTTGACTTTACATGTAAGTCGGACTCTCTGGTCCCGTCTATCGCGTTCGGTGTGTAAGCACCGTTAAGCACACTCACGCAGCAGCGGCAGGCAGGAGAGAGGCAGAGACGCTGTTTGAGTGGGGAACCGTTTGCTCTGTACCATAGAAATAAATATGTTAGAACTCCAACAGAGACTGAATCATCTTTATCCTTATCTGCTTCTCTATGGAAATATCCCATATCAGAGGCATAATAGTAGAAAATAGTGTAGAAAATAGTGACAACCTATTGTTCTTGAGAAAAGTAAAACACAAATTCAGTCAGTTTATCATCTCAAGCAACTGGAGCCGCAGATTTATCACAAAAACAAAAGCTTTTCAGGCAGATCAGTTTATTATCCATAGTTTATCAGATGACTGCACACAGATCTAAATCTAACAGAAAACAAAAAAAAAACAAAGCGAGGAAATTAGAAAATTATTCATCTGCATGTATCAGTCAGTCCAATCTACATTTAGCACATACACACACGGTGTGTGAGACGATGTCTACAATAAATACTCAGAGCTGCTTTATACGTCACTGTTAAAAAGACTGAAATGCGTGAAGGTGGTTCAGGCGGAGGTGATCACAAACGCAGACACAGATGGATACATACCAAAGGTCAGCAGGACAGCATGGAAACAGCTGCTGTTTTATAACAAAAGTGCTTCGAACTCAAGTGCAAAAAAATTAAGAAGTGTACATTAAAAGCCCAAAAGGTCAATCGGTCTCGCTCTCTCTCTCTCTGACACACACACACACACATTGAATATTAGAAAAATGTAGAAAGAATAAACTTTGTTACGTCTATAAATATTTCTTCGGCAGCTTCAGTTAATCATTGAAACAGGATAAAAACATGTTATGTATCCGCAGCTACGCTGGTGTGTGAGTGGGCCAGCAGAGGGCGCTGCCATAGCTGCCAAGCAATGTGTCGACTCCTAACTTCCTCTATAAAAAACAAAAAACAATAGTAGGCAAAACGAGGATTAAACCTCTACAGCAAACAGATCCCGCTCCGTCACCGATAACCTGACTGCTACGGCGCACGCCGTCATGGAGCCGTAGGAGCAGGAAGGTGTGAACGAGGTCATCACTTCTGAATCAGCTGCCGTCTAAACTCCTGACCTCAGCAACAGTAAGGAGGCGAAGGTTCTAGTTGGGAGCAAACATTAGCCAGTTTAAGACATGCTAGTTGAGGAGAACTGGAACGTGCATCAGTCTGCTTCACGGCTCTGAACCGTGAGGTGTCCCACCTCTTTCCGCCTGTCAGATATGTCTGAGGGCCGAGCATTACGACTGTGACTCTGGCAGGGTCCAACCGGGCTCACGCGGCGCTGGCTGGTCCGCCGCCACCAGTCCATTGGCGCTGCGACAGAGGAGAGTTCTGGCCGCCGACGAGGCAGAGTTGCTCGCCGTTATCGTGCCGTTGAGGTTCTGGTACTGCCGCTGCCGGGGCAGCGAGGCCCTTCGGCGGGAGACCGGCACGGCAGCCGAACCGCGGAGGCACACCGAGGGGAAACTCAACCCCACTAAGCAGCAGCTCGGACAGGAGAGGACCTCGTCTCGTTCTGCGGGGTCGGAGGATTGCGCCTTGCCTTCACCGTAGCCGTTGGAGGGCCGCCCCCCACCCCACCGCACCTGCTGACCGATCACCAGCTCCGAGAGATTGTTGTTGTCCAGCGTTGGCAGTGCGGGGAAAGGAGGCGGTCCGTTGGAGATCGGGAGACGCCAACCTCTGGTCCGTAAGGAGGAAGAGGATGTGGAGGTGAGCAGCGGTTTTAGGGGGGTGGAGTTTAGGATTCTCTTTGCCGGTTCTGGAGACTTGGTGCAGTCCATTGGTTCAGTGAGACACACACTCTCCTCGTTCTCCTCCTCTTCCTCGTCCAGCCGCCCTAGAGACACCATCTCCAGCTCAAGGGGAAGACCAGAATCCTCCTCCATCTCCTCATCTTTGTGTCCAATTTCTGAAATATCAAACCGTTGTGCTTCCAGCCGTTCCTGCGCCCGCAGCTTCCCATCGCCCTCCGCAGGATCACCGTTATTCCCGCCCGCCTGGACGTTCCCATCCTCCTGCTCAGTGTCACAGGGGAAAGCTGCGTACCGGCCGATCTCCGGTGTGCATGGGAGCGACTGGCACCTCCTCGGCGGAGCCTGCGTCCCCGAGGAGGTTCCTCTGAGGAGGCGCGGGGAGGCACAGGGGTCACATAGCGCCGGCAGCGTGAAGGTCAGGGAGATGACAGACTTGCTGGGCGTGTCCAAGAGCTTACAGCGGCCGCCGTTCAGGTCCCTTCTGAGGGAGAAGGGGTTGACCCGCGCGGGCGTTCCGAGGAGCGGCGGGGTCAGCATCGCCGGGGGCAACATGTCCGACTGGCTCCTCGCTAGGCCCTTCCTCGGTTGGCAGTGGTCTCCAGGGTGACAGGGGGAGCTGCGGCGCCGGTATGGACTGACATTTGCCACTACTGGCTCTGCAGCAGCAGCAGAAAAAAAAAAAAAAAAGAAGTCAAAAAATGCAACAAATGCAACATAATACAAAAAAAAAAAATTGGGGTTATTTTTCGCCCAAAAATTAGGAAAGCAAAACGTTATGCAGAATCCTGATAGTAGAGCTATAAGAGCAATAAATCAACTTTATCGATTAAATAAATGTTCTGTTTAGGAAGATTTCATTTTCAGAAAGTTTAGTTTTTACTTTACCAATACACTATTTGTGCTCTCATAGCTCAGAGTGGTATCAGGACCGACCATCTTGTTTTACAACAACACTTTACAGCTTGTTTTAGGCTGAACTTTGAATTCAGGTCAGCTCCGGAATGGGATGATCGAAAAGATCGAAATGGATCGAAACGTAATAATAATACATTGTTTCGCTTCTTTGCTATTTCTTCTTTCTGATCCCAAGATTGCAAACTCATGGAGAAGAACAAAAACCAAGCCCAAAAATATTGATGATCATCATTTTTATTTCCCCAATACTAGAGAATGTAATGTAAAGTTTAGATAACTTACAACTAAAATACAACAAACCGCAATATTTCTCAGCATAGTTATTGAAAATAGCAAACTACTGGTTTGGTTTTGGGCACAAAATGGAGGTAAAGACTGAAAAGAAGTGACCCTGAGCTTTTATCTACTTACTGGCTTTGTTGTGCAGTGTTTGGACTTTAGTCTCTCCTCCATTGGGAACTGCAATTGGACAATTTTTGTTCTGCATAAAATCTGACAGAGAAAAACTCTGAAATCCGGCTGTCTTTATTTTCTGGTTAGAGAAAACTTATATAAAAAACAGGATAGGAAAAGGATTATGATTATCCATCCAAAAGGTTCCTCTGGCTTTAACCTCACATTGACACAATTATCTGCCTAAAACCAAATCCCCCCTTTCTGTTAGGTTCTACATAATCACAGAGTAAAACGTCCTTAATAATTACGTTTTAAACTATAAATGGTGGTGGATGGCATTTCTGAAAAAATGAAGAGAATAGAAAACAAAATTCTTAGTTATTATTACCGAGACTGATTGGCTTCCGTCTGTCTTCTCCTCCCATGGCCTCCAGCGTAAAGACAATATCAGAGAATGACGGGCGTCTCTCTGAACTCATCTGAAAATCAGAACGGTCATTTATTTGGGAGGAAAAAGCACAGTGCTGGTACTGTTGGACCTCAGTCCAGCATTCGACACCAGTTGCTTCAACAGTGTGTCCCGGTCAACGAAGAGCTGGGTCAGATTTTGTATGGTACGGGTCTTTATAGGGATTTCCCGATCAGGTTTTTCTGCCCCTGAGTCATTTGATTTTCAGTATCTATCGATACCAAGTCCCGATCCGATATTTTTATAGGTAATAGATGAAAAATAATAAAGAAGAGCAAAGAAACAGATCCAGGATGTTCCTTATTTTTCCATTATAACAATTCTGTTTAAAGAGCACTTCTGTGCGGTAGCTTGAACAATCAAGTAATAACAATCTATTCACTTTTGGACTTTTAGTGAAACAGTAAATACAAAAAAGTCTAATGTAGCAAAAAAAATATCAACTCAATATAAATAAACATAATAATGACAATGTATATACATATAAGGGGCAAGTTTAAAGAAGATTAGTTTTTAGAACAGTGATGGAAAAATCTAAAGTCTGTCATTTTTACAGATTATTATTCAGACTGACGACTTGCTGCAAATGAGCAAATACTTTTGACTTTACGCAGCGATTCCAGGTATATAAATAAATTAAAGAAAAGATTCCCAAACACTTTAATCAAGGCATGTGACAGGAAGGCGACTGAACTTTGAAACTTTTCTGAGACTTTGGAGCGAAACTGTAGCTTTTGCGGCTGGTTAGACGCGCTACCAGCAACGCCTGCTGCTGCTTTTCTCCTGCGCGCTCTTCTGCCGCTGACTCGTAGTTTACGGTTAAAGCAACACCAAATAGTTGTTTTTTTTTACCTTAAAATTATGTTTCCCAACCTGTTTCAGTGGTTCATCAACTCATAACAGGGTGAAACGGGTTTTCCGCATTTGCTTTGAGTAACGGTTTTGTGGTTCAAATGAGACTACAAATGCGACTTACGGCTTCACAAAATACGGTCGGTGGAGCATCCTTCTCTGGGTGGAGCATACTCGGCAGGTACATATAAATGGAAGAAACCTAGCAGCAGGTAGCTTGAACAATTCTCATCATGACTGAGCCTGCAAAGAAAAGGTAGAGTATGTCGGAGGAGGCGAAGAAAAGAAAACGGGAGCATGATAGAGAAAGAGCTCGAACTAGAGTGAACAAAGGACCGGCTTTCACTCGTTGGCGAGAGTTGAGGGAGGCTACAAGATGCTGATGTTCGCTTGGCTTTTTTGCTGCTGCATTGTAAGTAATAATCTTTTTTTCATCTCAACAAAGTGCAAATATCTGTGTACGATACATTGAGGAAGGAGCGGAATACTGAAATAAATTATGAACTTATTACGGTAACTGTATGAGGGTCAAAGACTTGTAGGCATGAATCGTAATTTAGAACTTTAGTCACAAAAAAAAAAAGTAACATGGAACATAACGGAGCATATTTAGCCAACTATTCCAATAATATTGTAACAATGCAGCCACTAAAACGGCTCCCTAAACCTTTTTTTACAATAACATTCTCTAGATTTTCACAGACAATGCCAATGGATATTACTAGGGATGTCCGATATTATCGGCCTAAAGTAATTATCGGCCAATATTGGCATTAAAATGTAATGGAAATTATCGGTATCTGTTTTTATTTTTTTAATAAAATGAGTTTTTCACACCATACACATATTATATATAAAACTCTTCAGCTACTTCCTTTCTCTCTCAGAGTGTAAAAATATGACAGATTTGAGGTTTAGTTTATGAGAAAATGTTCCAGCTACTTTTGAAGACAAAATAAAAATGGCACCTTTTTCAATTGCCTAACTAAAATTCTAGTACTTATTACATTTTCAAAATTTTTAAAGCTCAAGTATGCATGATACAAGATATTTCATTGTGGTTACCTAAAAGGGTTTAGTAGTTTTTTATTTTTTTTGAGGGAGGGTCCCCACATATCGATATCGGTATTGGAAATTATGAGTTAGGCTATATCGGTATATCGGACATTGGTAGAAAAGCCAATATCAAACATCCCTAGATATTACATACTAAACTGTTAGGCAATGCTTTTTTTTTTTTTCCTTCATCCTTGTGTAAACCTATCTGGCTAATTCTAGACCGTTTGAAAAGTATTTCAGTTTCACACAAAAATAAATGGCAAACAATGTCATTATTATGTTTTATTTCGTTTTTAATACTTTCATAAAGACATGAACATATTCTTCCTTGTCACTGGGCGTCGTTATTTACAAAGCCGGTCCAGGATAGCCTCCGGACAAATAACGTCCGTGTTATTTACGACAGCGGTAATGAACAATTCCGCTTCCGACCTGTAGGGGGACCGGGGAGAAAAAAGTCTTTGGTGTTGCTTTAAGGAAACATTTCCTTCAGAGTCTTTTAGATGTCTGATTGGTTTAATTGGAAATGTTACCTCATTTTTAAACTTTGGCTGAAGTGGCGCTTAATCAGAGTCTCCAGTGTGGCAGCGAAGCGTAGATTCAGCCTCCAGAGCAACATTTAAACCTCCGTAAGAAGTCATCTAGCCGAGGCAAAAAATCCAAAACCCTCTGCAGTAATCCCAGTATTTCATTACCAACAAAAGGACGTGCGTTAAGGGTCGTTTTGGAGCAGAACCTGCAGCAGGTGTATTGCAATTGTTTAATTTCACTTTAATAAGTATTTCTCTGCTCATCTTGTTTGGATTGAACATTATTCAAATTGAATAAAATTTAAATATTATTGAAAAGGTATTAACTTGTGGGACAACTGCTATATATATCTGAGTCCTGATCGGGAGGTAAAGTCCAATTCTGATCAAGTCTGTAATCATGTAATCAGACAGAGGACATCCCTAGTACCGGACCGTCCTCACTAGAATCAGGAAAGTGGAACACATCCCCCCCAGGTTCTTAAGTCCTTAAACTGGCTCCCTGTAGCTCAGAGAATAGACTTTAAAATACTTTTGTTAGTTTATAAATCACTGAATGGATTAACGCTACAATACGTGAAACATCTGTCGTTGCTGTTCTATCAACCATCCAGAACAACTCTGCTTTTTTTTCAGTTCAAGTCTTCCCAACATCCCCAGAATTGGAACCAAACATGGAGAAGCGGCTTCCAGTTTTTATGCTCCTCTAATTTGGAACAAACTTCCAGAAAGACAGAGTTCCTTTAAATCAGAGCCAAAAACAGCTGAAAGGGCAAAGTGGTCTCCTTACATTACAACAGGTCACGGCCAGGCTGAAGAACGCCGCTGGGCAATCCCCAATCATGTTCTCGAATGCTTGCACGTCCAGACCAAAGTCCTACACAGAGAGACAGAGGCACAGCCCTTCAGTGAGGAACTAGTTTCAGCACACAGAAAGCATTTTATTTTTCCACAGCTGTTGAGTTGATGAGTAATCTGGTATTTATGTTTCTTTAGGACAGCATTGGATACTTAAAATGCTGCAGAACCTTGAATTTTCTCACAGACTCACACCTTCCATTGGGTATACATAATTTCTGGCATTCTCTTTTAAATAGCATGAATCAGTCAGAAGAAAACATGTCTGTAAAGAGAAAATATTGCTTTACATCTACATCCGCCAGGACTATAGTTTGTTTGGGCGTAACTGGAGATAAAAGTTTACAGACTCCTGTTAAAATGCCAAGTATGGGCATTGAATCCACCATGTTGACCTGTCGGTATGGCAGGGTTTGTACCAACAGCTCAGTTTAGTACCAAAATTTAGGTTTGGTTCCACAAACCATCACACAGTCTCCTAAAGGTTTTGCAAAACTTCAGCCATACCAACAAGTTTTGTATATAAGAAAATAATTTTAGACATCTAATGAAAGCAGGAGACTTTTGCTGCGTCTATCTGCTACAGTGTTAAAGTAAATAAAAAATTTTCATCAATTTTGGAGAAACATTTAGTTTTTGAATTCTCCCCGCTGGCCCTTAACTTGTCCAGTTATTGCCGAATGCCCCAGTTTTTTTTCACATCACAAGAAGTTGGCACTTTAACCAGAGATTCACCGTCTCTTTCTGCTTCCTTCTTCGTTAGCAGACCTGGATCCAGTGCAGGTTGGGTGGGAGACAGAAGAACTCTAACCAAAATAACTTCTCTGGTGGACAGAGTCTCCCACCCCATGCATGAAGATGTTGCTGAGCTGCAGAGCTCCTTCAGTGACAGAGTGCTGCATCCTAGTTGCATGAAGGAGCGTCTTCACAGATCCTTCCTCCCTGCAGCTGTTAACCTCTACAACCAATACTGTTCCCAACAAACCCAATTATATTAACATCCCTGCTGCAATTTGTGCTGTTTGAGTCAGTTACATTTTTTCTGCTGTTATTTCCATATCAATTTCCCCCCAGTTTATATTCTGTTAACTTCTTGTAAAAATCCATTTACTTTTTCTACTACACAACTAAACATGCATACTCTGTAAATATTTTCTGTTTTTAAATGATCCTACTCAGTTACACATTCAGCCACTTCAATTTTTAATAACTGCACAGTGCATCTGTAGTTCTGTTTCTTTTATACTTTTCCATTTTTCTTGTGTGAATCAAATTGCTTCCTTAACCTGTAACTTTGCTGCTCTTACAGCTGGATTTCTGCTTTGAGGGACAATAAAGGATTATTCTATTGTATCAGGAGTGAAAACATTTTAAAAAAAGAAAATGAAATGTTCCCCCCCAAATTCTGATCCGAACTGTTAAAGGTTTGAGTTGAGTACGAGCCAGCTTTTAACCTACAACTTTCATTGCTTTTAAAAAAATTGTTTTCTGGTCTCTGAATGGTCTGCACTTTTAAAGCAATGCAGGTAACATGGTATTCATCGTTTTTCCCCAGGAGCTTTTTACATGTGGTGGGAAGAAGTTCAGTCGCGCTTCCCACTGAGCCACAACCATCCCCGAACCTCAGCAGCCACAACGTGAGAGCAGACCCATGCTACCACAAATGGATCAGTCCAGACCAGCAGTGGCCTACCTCTGTTCTCGGTAAGAAGTCTGGATCCGCTTCTATCCGGGCGATGATCTCGCACAGGATGATGCCGTAAGCAAACACATCCACCTGAATCGAGGAGGAGAGCGAGTCAGTCCAAACCCCTGGGTCAGCTCACCCTCTGGACTCAGCGGTGACCATGGGATTCCCAGATAAGAACGTTTACCGTCGTGCTTCAGCAGGAACCTACATGATCTGGGCCTCACCTTCTCGTCATACACCTCTCCTCGCAGAACTTCGGGGGCCATCCAGTACGGAGAGCCGACGATGGCCAGGGGCTGCTTCTCCACACCGTCGCTGCAGAACAAACAAGTCATTATGGAGGCCGACTCCGTCACTCTGCTTGCTTTAGTTCTGACAGAATCAGCAAACATTTACTTGGCACTGAAATAAAGACTTTAGACATAAACACTAAACTGATTTATTTGTATACACAAAATTCAGTGTTTTTAGTCCCATTTCAACCACAAATACATTTTTTAAGTGGCAGGCACAATATAGGGGGTGAGTGGGAACAAGAAGGAGTATTATTTATGGTTTTCCGAACCTTTAACATTTATAAATCAGGAAAATGTGGCATGCATGTGTTGTTTAAGATAAAAAAGCAGCAGAATGTACACATTTGGGAGGAACAATGTGGTTTTCCTCCTGGCTGTGGAACAGTGAACCAGCTCTACACCCTCTGCAGGGTCCCGGAGGGTCTACACGTGTTTTGCGGACTTGGAGAAACATCTTAACAGGCTTTCTTCTAGTCTCATTTTATATTTAGTTATATCCATCTTCTAACCATTTCAGAGCACCTCAGTCTGTTCTGAGGAAAAGTACACTGCAAGCTGTCCATCTAAACAAGTCCAACCATCTTGTTTCCAGCTAAAAAGTATTTTTGATCTTTTGAGACTGATATACTAAAGAAGAGCAAAAAAGTGTTAGATTATTTATCTTATTTAGAGTATATATGTCTTATTTTGAGAATTATTGCCAAGTGCAACTGTCTTATAACAAAGATCACATGATTATTTCAATTAATTTAAGAAGCTTTAAACTATAATCAAATATTTCAAGGTTTGGGGTAATAATAATCTTACAGTAAGAATTCTCAAAGTAAAACATATTCTCTAAATAAGACTAATAATCTGCTCTTGCTTAGTATATAAATCCCAACACAAGATCCAAAAATACTTGTTAGCTGGAAACAAGATTGTTGGGCTTGGTTAGATGGACAGTTTTTGCAGTGTAACCTCAAAGCATGATGCTGCCACTACCATCTTCCTCTGTAAGGATGGTGTCCTCAGGGTGATCCGTCCGTCATTTTCCAGCCACAGCCAAGCAGAATCAGATACCTCCTCCCTGAGCCGTCTGCTGGGCCCCTTGGCCTCGAGCCATTTCTTTCCGCTTCACAATTATGTGCTTAGTTGTGTGTCTGCCACAAAAATCCTATCAACTTTTGTAAAAAAAAAGAAATCTCTCTTTAAAAGGCACTGCAAAAGAAAGAGAACAAAGTCCAAACCTGTAATCTGGGATCTTCTCTGCCAGGCCAAAATCTCCAACCACAGCGGTGAAAGTGCCACTTTCACAGCGAACCAGACAGTTCTGCACACAGACAGAGTTACATCTACGGTGTCTTTAAGTAGAAACGGCTGCTGTTACATCAGCGTGCCTAGGCTTATCTGCTCATCAACTCACAATTTGGATCAAAAAACATTCTAGCATTGGAAGAAAAACTGTAGCCTTTGCGACTGGTTAGAAGCGCTACCACATGTGCTGCGGCTTTTTTCTCCTGCTGTCTTTTCTGCCACTGAAGCATAGCTTACAGTTAAGGAAACTGTTTGTTCAGAGTCTTTTAGACTTCTAATCGGTTTAATTGGAAATGTTTCCTAATTTTAAAACTTTGGCTGAAGTGGTGGTTAATTCCGGTCTCCAGTGCGGCAGCGAAGTGTGGGTTCACCCTGGGAGATGTTCAAATACAGCTAATACACTCTGGAAAGTATCCAGATGAACATTGCCTGAATTTACTCCCTCAATCTTAAGAGGATTTCTGTCAAGTTTTGTCAAAAAGTGTCTGACTTCATCATCCAATTACAAATCTTCGACTTTACAATGTCAGAGACTATGTTTGTTCTAATATAATAACTTTATGCCTTTATTAATGAAATATTGTAATTTTATTCACACAAATGTACAAACTTACATTTGAATCTACTCCCCCTTGTGGTCACATCCATCACAAGATGGAAAGGCTCAAACAAAGCAAGCGAAAATTGGGAACTGAAACAGTATTATGCATAATTCTTTCTTCTGTGTTTGATTTAAATGAAATTAACTCACTGAAAGTTCAAACTTTCTCATGTTCCGAGTTTGGATTACAGCCAACACAAAGCAGTCACTGAAACGACTGAATAGTACTCATGTTAAATAACGTTAGGCCGTCCTCTAAGAAGAACCGTAGCATCCAGAAGAGCATGCTGGTAAACAGAAGCTGCTCTGATGGAGATCACTGGAAATCAAAATAAACCTTTACTGTTTTTTATTCACTTCAAACCCAACACCAGGATTTTCTCAAAGTTCCAGGGGCTAAATTTAATCGGCTTGGAAAAATATTTACAGGACTCAAATTAGAGTTTTCAGCTTTCTGCGAATAAGAACAGGGCGATCAGATGTTATTATTCTACCTGTCTCTCACCTCCTTGGCTATTAGAGGTCTGGAATTAATGCGGGAGCAGCTAGAGCAGCTAGACGGGGCGGTTCAGCTCTTCCCGTACTAACAGAAATGAGACGGAGGTTCGAATGAGCAAACACTCTGACTGCAGCTTCCTGCAGGTTACCTTGGAGGTGAGGTCTCTGTGGAAGATGCCCTTGCTGTGCAGGTACTCGAGCCCTCTGGCGATGTCCAGAGACAGACCGATCCTCACACTCCAGGACAGGTACAGGTCGCTGTCCAGCAGCTGCTCCAAGTTACCTCCATTGATGTACTGCAGAGAACGGGTTTTAGATTGTACAGTCTGAGTTTTCATGCCGTCGATTTGTTAGGAGCCAATGCCAGAACATTGGATAGTTTCTTTCTGTTTCCTGAGTGATTTTTTATGCTTTATCGATTAGGGAAACCAGGTTATTTCAGACTGAACACCGCCCTCTGGTGGTGATTAGCGTGAAGCTATGTGTGGAGGAGCTGTGGGGAATTAATCGGTACGGACAACCGCTCTGGATAAAAACCCTAATCAACAATAAGATCAACCAGATTAACACAGATGAAGAGCGTCGTTTCTGATTTCAGATCTAAGGATTCCAGGTTTTTAACCTCCTGGAAGAGTTTTAAAGAGGAAGTACAATTTTCTGGAACCAGGACCTTATTTATATCATGCATTATATTCATTTACACACCCAAACAACTTTGGGGCCACTTCAAGTCCTCCGGGAGAAGTTTATATCCCTTAGCTATCAGTGTATATAATATCCATATAATGAGTTAATGGGGCAATTAAAGTGCAGCCTCTAAATCAGGCAGTATCTGTCACAAAACTCTTTTTCACTAATGTTTTGTTATGAATCGCTAGCACGAAATGGCTAAACTTGTCATGGTGAGTAAAATGAATGTAATCCATGCTTTAAATAAGGTCAGAGCATGGTAAGATCATGAAAGAAAGACAGAAGAAAACATGATATAGAGAATATGACAGGACTAAACCCTTTAGAAGCAGCTTTGGGAAGGTGCGACCAACACAGGAAGGATTTCAGTGGCTTTACCTCGGTCAAAGCATGGAGCTGGCCTTCATGAACACAAACCCCAAGGAACCTGAAGAGACGGGAACAAATGTTATGATAATCCATGGATAGAGACCTATCCATCAAGCTTTTAAGGACACAACCTGAATTCTGTTGACTCTGGCGCCTCCTAGATTTCCTTACAGGTATATCTGAGCCAATGCAGGTGCAGCAGGGTTGAAAGATAAGAAATATATAATATATAAAATATGTTTGTTTTTTATCTTGTGCAACATTTAACTGGAAGGAGTTAGATTAAGTCTGCATAACGTCAAACAAGTTAAATGAGTAAGTAAGTTTATTTTAAAAAGGACTTTTTGCTTCCTCACCACCAATAACTTGATTTGAACTTGGCAAGACGGAGGGCAGAAAAAATCTCCATGCCTTAACTTAACTAAAATAATCAGCAACGAAAAACTTTACTTTTTACTTCAACTCTAGTAATATTTTATGAAGTATCGCTACTCGTACTTTAGGAAAGTTTCTGGCTACGCTACCCACAGCGAGTAACTTTACTGAATGCTTGTTTCAACCAAAAAAATGCACGACACTCACACATGGAGTTTATGCTGAAGTGAAACATCGCGTTTGTACACATCCTTCATCATTTTAGCATCATTTGTCATCTGCTGAAGCTGGTGTGGCATTTGGAGGTCAACTGAGGGTTTAAAATATATATATCTATAATATATACAAGTATATATATATTAGGGGTGTGCTGTTACACCTAGTTGTAATTGAATATTTCGGTACAGAGCTGTCGGTCTGGTACACACTTTCGTACAGAGTTTCTACTCGGACGCCTAAAGCCTAGTTTATGCTTCTCCGACCGCAAATTTGCACTCAAACGCAGACGTATTGACGGATATGTTTTCCGTTTATAGTACTCTGCTCCTCCACTCCATTCTCTACTGCATTAACTACTGACTACAGCGACTATAGAGCCCCCTTCTGGAGCTCTGGCTGCCACTGAAACTGACCAATCAGATGCATACCCTCTCCGTCGAAGGATAAATTTGAGCCTCTACTCCGTGCGTCTTTGCGTAGGTTACGGAGAGCCCTTGCTTTGACGGATAATGGCGTTGCGTCAATCCGTCTCCGTCAAAACGCAGAAGCATAAACTAGGGTTAACTGCATTGCACATTAGCCAACAACATGCTAACCAAACACAGTGTAGCTTTACGTTATAGTCAGTGACTCAGGAGACTCAGGAGAGCAGGAGCTGGAATAATCTCCTTTGTCATTAAAGTCTCCTGTTTGGGAACACTTCAGCTTCCAGATCAAATATGAGAAAGGGGAAAAAATACGTGGATAAGACGAAATCAGTGTGCCGGTATGAGATCCCCCATCCAGAGCTGTTTCAGCTTCGGCGCCACGTGCCTAAAGGGAGCTGTGAAGGCTGTTAAACAGAGGGGAAACGCTGCATAAGGGTCTTCTCAGGATCTTTTACGCTTGGGCTAATTTGGTAAAAATAAATTGTTGATTTGTTGAAACGACTTGTTTATGGGTAACAGATTATGAAAATAATTTCCAATGGGAAAATCTTAGTTTCTTTTTTTATATAATTTTTGTTTTCTGAGAATATGTTGTTGGAAAATTTAATGCAAGTAAAGATTAATTTTAAATGTAATATTAAAGTATTATCTGTTACACAACAGAAAAACTTTTTTTCAATATTTTACTGTACCAAAAATGAACTGTGATATTAAACCAAGAAACGTACCGAACTGAGATTTTTGGCATACTGGCACATTTATACACACATAAAGTAATGGTTCCATCAGTTTTCATAATTTCCACAAAACTCACATTTTTGTCAAATTACATAACTTTTGAATAATGAATTATATTCTATGACCTCAGAACAAATACTCAAGTATAAAATAAACTACACAAGACAGTTCGCAATTGTTCTGGGAGTGAATTTTCCCCGAAAATCAGAGAGTACAACTCTCAAACATGTTGAGTTTGTTCAGAGTATACAGTAATAAAAAATTTAAAAAAAATTTAAATAAAACCTCATGCAAACTGTAAAACACAGAGACGGAAGTGTGATAATTTGGGCTACTTTTGCAGCCACAGTAACTGGGCAACTTGCTGTCATTAACTCCTTTATATGACCAAGTATTCTGGGGTCAATAGTTGGAGGTTGGGTCAAACCGGCGAATCAACAGGACAGGATAGCAGTCTAGACCACAGGCTGACTGAAGTTCTGTATTAAGAGCTCTGGATGGATAGATAGACTGAAACCTCAGTGAGCTGAGAAAATGTTACAAACAAGTGTATGTCAACCAGCCTAAAGTGCATGTAAAGCAAAACCAGCCTACCTGAGTATGTTGGGATGACAGAGTCTGTTCATCAGCTGAACTTCTCGGAGCATGTTAGCTTTGTTGCTAGCCAGAGTGTTCATCTTCAGGGCCATAACCTGACCCGTGATCCGGTGCTGAACCTGGAGAGCAAACACCAAAGGATTCTTAGGGGGGAAATAATAAAACTGCATAGGCAAGAGAATGAGGTGCTTCACTTCTTGAACATCCTCACTCAAAGTGGTAGATCCACCTAAGATACCAATCAGAAGAAGTGAGGAAACTATTGTTTAACTATTAATCATCTGCAGAAGCAACCGTGGAACAGTGGAAAAAAACGTAACCAATAATATTTGGATTGCCCACCCACTTTTTTGCTGGGCTAACCTAAAAAGCAATTTCTGGCTACCCCACTGACCTGTGGACAATGCTGCCTCGTCGTGCCTTTTTGTGCGTAACAGACGTAGCAATGGAAATTAAACAGGCGGGATCATCTGGCCTCTGAGAGCTCAGCGATTGGTCAGCTTTTCCCAACGGACTATGTTTCCAAAGTGTGTCAAAAAACACAAAGCTACTGGTTTGACACCTATACTTCTTTAGGCTGAAGCTTGAAAAGCATGTGGGCGGGTCTTTCTCTCCCAAATGTTTTCAACAATCGCCGTTCATGACTGGTTAGACAACACTGACGTTGGCCGACGTCGCTATAGTAAAACGGTCTGTTTGGTTGACGCTCAGGAAACAGCGCAGAAAGTTCACCTAGCTCAACTTGCTAGCTTTTGTCGCTTTGAAGCTTGGAGAGCAGAAAAAGTTTGAAAAATTTGAAAATTTGATGCGGTCAAAGCACCCTAATCGCCCTCTGACAGCCTCAACCATAAACTTAATATATAGTCTTCTTCCCGTTCTGGGCGGTGTGAACACACCATTAGTTTTAAAACAACAAAATGTCCCCTCTGGGACAATAGAGGATGGTTCTACTCTGTTCAATTCTTATTCTACAATCTTAGATTTCGTTCCACAAAGGAATTTCAAAGCTAGCCTTAGCTTGTCTGGAGAGTTTCCAAGGCAAAACGTAGATTCATAGTGATTAATATTTATAAAAGGGTGCCAATGAGGTTTTACAAAGCTGACACGCTTTGTAAAAGCCTCTTAATTCTCTCTGGTTCTTCAAAAACCCCACTTTCGGGGTTGGATATCGGATCACTTGCGTGTCGTGTTACAATTTCCAGTGTTGCCATTGTTCACTACTACTACTGTGATTTTTTCCGAAATAGTAAAACACAACACACTGAAAACTTCTGTAAATTATTTGAGTCCGACTCCACGCGCATGCTGTATACAGAAGTAATGAGAAGGCAAATTTCTTTAAAGTGTATTTTTATATATACGCGATTTTAAGAGTCATTTAGGGTAACATTTTCATTTGAGTGTGCTGTAGAATGATACTGTGTGCCTGGAAAACACTTAATACCCACTGTTTAATAATTTTCCATTAAATTATTTATCTTAATGATTGCCATAAGCAATCATTCATTAATATTCATAGCTAAATTATCACATCCTTCTGTAGCCCCAACATATTTTTTTTAAGAAAGTCATTTATTTGGGAGGACAATAGTTCAAAGTGTCATCAACACTAATCAATTAAGAGCTTGTTTTTTATTAGTCACCAAAATGATCGGATAAAGCACATTTTTACAACACATGAAACTTTAAACTCATCTAAATAGAAAAGAACAAGCAGAGTAAAACAACAAGCTTCAATGAAATAAGCAGAAAATGTTCTGACTGAGGGTTGGTGGGAGAAAACAGACCTCCAAGCTTGTTTTTAATCACAGGCTCTACATAATTTTCTACCTTGTTTAATAAATAGTTCTTTTTTAACCTCATCGGCACATCTATCCAACTGAAAATCGATTGATACACGAGTTACAAAAAGCCAGAGGTAATCCAATATGTTGGCTGATAAATTAGGTTCTGACAAGACCCAGAGGAGTCAGCTGGGCACCGGTCTCACAGCAACCGTGTTAGCAACAACTTCAAACTAGCAACATGTCAGCCAATCTTTGCACACCGGGTGTGAGACACAAGGAGAAAGATGGACGTAGTGTCATCAGTCATGTGTGTGACGAAGGGGGTCAACGTTTAGCAATGTTTCCCTACGGAGTTCAGAATTAAGAGCTGGACAGGATACCGGTGTGTCTGAATGTGTGTGTATTAATAGTGCAGCACTAATAGGCTTTCTGGATTTCCCCATCACCCCTCCTGATCTGCAGAAATCCAGCGTGCCGTTAACGAGGACTCGCCCAGCTGCACGCACGCGACGGCTGACAGATGCAGCAACGATAAACACACGATCCCGCGTCACAATCAATATGACTGAAAAACAACCACGTTTGTGGTTCTAATGTGAAATGAATCTATATTCAAGCAAAAGCAAAAGTAAAAGACCATATTGTTGCATTGTAAGATGAACTTTTACCTTCTGTTCACAAATAAATTTGTGGTTATATCTGTACACTGTTATCCTAGTCGTACCAGTCTAACTGGGGCCCACCATAACAATTAAGGCCGTCTCTCTGCAGCATTTTGATCATTAACTTCCATACACCTATCTTTTATTTCAATTAAGGTAGAGATATAAACATCGACGTGGTCTGGGATCATTAAAAGGTTTTCACTAGTTATATTGGACGAATACATGACAAACAAATGTGATTAAAAGAGTTCTTAAATCATAAACTGAGTTAACAAAGTAATACGAGATTTAAATTTCACTACATTCAATACAATTCAATAATACTTCAGGAATCCGAAAGGGAAAATAAACTTTGTTGTAAGTCATATTATCCAATTTTATTTGCATTTTACTTTCGAAAGCATTCCACCCAGCTGGTCCCGTGAGATCACTAAATCACAGGAGAAATGCAATTGCATAACTTAAAAGGGTAGTGTGTGCAGAACAAAAAGTTTAACTCTATGTTCATAAGTAGCATAAACTTACCAGCCACTACCAGAACTGTGGATATTTATGTTCACGCCTTCTCCTTTTTTTTATGTTGTCCTAATAAAAATCTGAATCTCCACTTCAAGGCTTAGTTACTCCTCACTAGCGATAAAAACCAACAAATTAGACCCAAAGACTGACTAACTTCAACCCTACAATCACAGGTAGGGATGTTATGTTATTGCTTTTTTTTTTTTTTTTTGTAGTCAAGCAATTTGAAATCTCCACATGATGTAGCCCGATTTCCGATCCGATCGGGACATTCCCAGTATACATTATAACATATGTCCAAAAGTGAAAAACTATCAGTAAAAATCTCTCCAGCTGTAGAGATCTCACACTCAGAGAGAGAATTTGTCCAGAAAAGAAATGTTTCTGCAAAAAAAAAGAAAAGAGGAAAAATAAAGTTTATAAAACGAGAAAATAAGAAGTACTGATATCTTTAGAGGTGTAACACCAGAATGTGGGTAGTTGGCTAAAATCTTTGCTACTAAACATAGTTTTTTTTTTAAAGAATTTATATATTTTCTATTAAAAAAAAATACAACTTGGTCCACATGGTCAGATTTATAATGTTTTCTCTGTGTTTAATGCTCTTTTCTTCCGCCTGGAGGCTACGACCCTCGCTCTCCTTTTTCTTCTGCAGTTGTAGTCCGCCAAACGTTTTCACACAAAAGCTAAAGTAACTTTTGCCTCAGTCAAAAATCTAAATTTTCTCTGCATCAAAATTAGTTTTTACATTTCAAGGACATCATATGTTCGATCCACGGCGCATTTCAAACTGGATCAGAAAATAACTTATCGCTCCGTTGACTGTCATTCGTTTTTTGGGGGGGCATTTGGGGACCCATGGACAGGAAGTAGAAGGGCTCGACTTAGGCTCACCATTGTCCCTACATGCGTGTTTCTCATGAAAAAGCTATAAGTGAGAGTGTTCAAGTTGTACAGTAAAATTGGGACCAAGGCCGGCCATCGGACAGCAAAGATGGAAACCCCTAACCGAACCCCAGTGACGTGCCCACGCCCCAACACCCTACATTAATTGTAAAATGATGGAACAGGTGGACAGAGGCGTCGAAGGATGGGGAGGAAATGAGTGGGGGACAGAATGGCTTCCCAGGGAGGAACTTTAGTTTTTTCCAACACTAAAATTGGCATGCAAAATTTTCATTAAAAATTAAATAAATAATGTACTGGTAGTCATTTTTTTTTGTGTGTAGAAAATGGGATATGCAAATAATTTTTGATCCAAAGGTTAGAGACTTTGCATTTTTTAGAAGTCGAACATTTTTTTAAACATTTTTTCTTTCGGCTCAATTTAATAAAAAAAATAAAATAAACTTTTGTATATTTTCAGCAATAGTTGCAAGATTTGGGTCACTCTTTCCTTGCTATATTCATCCAAGTTTATAAATTAATTGACAGCAGATATGGATGCTTTTGAGTAAAAGTCATTGGCTAATTTAATATGAAAAGAGAATGGAAAAAGTAAGGTGATTAATAGGTGAATACTTTGTGCTGTAATACATTTAAAAAAAAGATTTTAATTTGATTTTAATCTGTTGGTGGAACAAACTGATATCCTCCTTGAATTGCAGTCAGGTGGCATAGCAAAAATTAGTCAAGGGTCACAACTCGGACACCCCAAGTTTAAACATTAACTGTTTCAGTGAGGACAGTAAGGTCCGTGACGTTTACAGCATTGGCTACTTCAGAAGAAAGCAGAAAAACCCACAGAAACGTTCACTCTGAAGGAATGCTGTAGCTGCAGATGCATCCAAAGCAGGAGGCCGCGAGGAGTCCTGAGCTGGTGAACATTTACATATGTCCCAACACAAAGGTACACACACATACTCAGATGTGTGTGTGTAAGCTGCTTAGCCCAGTGAGTCCTGCCTTCCAGTCAGCCTCTTAGCTCCCATACACAGGCAGACAACACACACTAAACCCTGTTAGTAACACACTCTTTTGTATTAATGACATCAAACCATCGGGTTTTAGAGGACAATCTCCAATTAAAAAGGTAGAAATTAAATGGTGGAAACTCTTATAGTGAACTAGGACACCAAAGCAAACCAATTGTGCAAAAACACAAAACAACGTGTTGAATGAAAACAATCCATATTGAAATTTGAATGCCGTTGTCATGTCGATGACATTTGGCTCGTCTACGGTCAGGCGTCACAGGAGCTTATACAAAAATTCAGCTAAAATGTCACAGCATTTGTTAGTTTTCGTCTTTTTACTCAAAGGTTCAAAAAGTGACATTCTAAGAGGTTTGAAACATCTGAGAGAGGGGAAAAAATAACGGTAATTTAAGCTTATTTAACCAACAAAGCAGCACAAATCAAACTTTGAGTTGTGTTTTTTTCTTTTTTTTGTGAGGTTGTTTTAAATGCGCCTTTCACTGGAACCCATCTAACTTCCCAACAAACACATGCTACATTCAGGGTACACCACCTGAAGAGCTTCAACGCATCGGAGAACGTCGGTCCATGTTGCCTTCAGTGTGTTTCGTCATTTAGGGTTCATTCGTGTTTCATGGAGCTGCGGTGAAATATGAACAATATGAGAGAATCCTGCAAGAATTAAAAGATAATTTGGTGACGATTAAGAGGATGGAAACAATGTGTGAAGACAGGGTTCATACAGGTTTCCTCGAGTTCAATTTAAGTCTTTTTAAGACCTTTAAAGACCATTAATGTAAGACAACTAATACCCATTTCCCGGCCTATTTCACAGCACTACTAGTAGAGAAAAATACATCTTTGAACTCAGGGAAATGTGGAATGTTTAAAAGACGACAAGGCAAGCAGAGATGCGAATTTTTTTTTAAACTATAACGGATAACGATGGAGACGAATTCCCTCCTCTCCCAGTTACGCCGAGCAAACCCTAAATTGCAAAAAAAACCTTCTATCTGCAACTCCCGGCTCAACAGTTCTCCAATTTCTGATGATGCCGCCTCAATGCTTGCTAATGATCAACTCCAGAAGTGATCTGCTGGAAAAGAAAAACGTGGAAAATGTGCATGAGGAGATAGTTAATATTAAAAATAAAATACGCTGCATGGAGAAAAAACCTATCACTACTGAAAAGAACATTGTTGTGTGCCTGGATCGTGTGGCAGAGCTTGAACGCTACGGTCGCCGGTGGAATCTAAAGCTCCATGGTGTTCCTGAATCTGACAGAGAAAGTTGTCATCAAGAAATAATACACGTTTGCCAAGAGATTTTGCCCCATGAGAAAGAGAAAATCCCGGACTTCGTTGATGTGGCACACCGCGTTGGAAAGAAGCGTACTGGTGATCCCAAACCACGAGCCATCATCCTCCGCTCCACTGCCAGGAGACACCGGGATGAGGTCTGGAAAGCGGCCAAAGGCAGCAGCTACTTGCAGAGGAATAACCTGCATTTCTCGGAGGACTTGTGCAAAGCGGATCGTGACTCACGTCAGAGACCATGGCCTTCCATCCGGAAGGCTCGAGAGGAAGGAAAGTCCGCTTACTTCGTCGGACTTCAGAATTTTGTGGCCGAGTTCCTTACGTCACGTTTAATAGAAAGGTGTGTTCTTGAGTAAAAGTAAGAAATTTGCAGTTTATAAAAGAAAATACTTAATATTACATCTCAAACATTCTCAATTTCAATAATATTTACCATAATTTTATTCTTTCCACGCCGAGAGCATTTATGTATAACATATTATTTTTTGTAAATTGGTGCCGTCAAATCATCCATTGTATTTATTGGCAGTTGCCTTATGTCGTACTGGTAATACTGGCGTTTCTGGTCAACTGGCTTGCACTAAAGGGGGCCCTTTGGGGTCTCACGGTTTAGCTAAAAGTAGCCATTAAGTTTACATTAGCTAGAGTTTGGAGCAGCATATACCATGAGTAAAACAAGAAATTAATACATCATTTTTGCACGTAAAAAAGCTGAAAGGTTGACAATGTCATGTTGATGGTAAAAAATAATAAAATATAGCTCAGAAAGTATGCTAATACTTACCTCTCTTTAAACGATGTCACTTCCTGGGTGCTAGGAAAGTTTAAATTAATTATTTTTTTAAAAGGGGGAGTTTGGTATGTTGTCTCGAGGTTGAACAAAACTTGGGGACTTTATTAAATTTTACTATTTTATAGTTAATCAACTTTTTTTTCAAATTTGGTCTAAAAAAAAAAAAAAATACGTATATTACCAGAAAAAAAAAACATTGGTTTACCGTCTATTTACATTAGAAATGTCCAAACTTTTTGCTACATCGGCCAAAGTCATCAAGTTAAAAAATAAATAAATTGTTTTTTTACCTGCTTAACAAAAAATTCAACATTATTTTTTTAGTGAAACAAAGGAATTCTTGTAGAAAATAGTCTTTGTGCCACTCTTTCTTTGAAAATATGTGTTATTTTTAGCTTTGCTTGGTTGTCTCTACGTCTGCTTTTGCGTTAGCTGTTAATGCAATTAAATTAAAAATAAAGCAACAAAATCTGATTCTTAAAAGATGAATAATTAGTTTTCTACCATGGGACATTTTCTAATCCGTTTAACTTATAAAAGAGGGTCTCCCTCTGAATCGGTCGTTTGTGTTGTGGAGCTAATTACATAGTGCCCCCTAAACGCACTATGGACCCCCCCAGATTTACAGTCATACTTCATTCACATGAAAAATAAACTTTTGTAACTTGGGACATGCTTATTAGGCTGACCTCCACTCATTAAAAACCTGATAAAAAAGGTAATTAAAAGTGTGGTCTTAAAGTAGAGCCTTCAATTTCTTGTTTTTAAAAATGTATTTTGTGATTCGCTATAGATTTTTTTTTTTGTGGTAAACCTTTGTGACACAAAGTGCACCGAATTCAGAGAATCACCCATCTGACTGTAGCTGTGAGTGCCATCTGGTTAGTTTTGGTGCACAAATCAAAAGAGTAACGCCTATTTCTTATAAAATTGTGCTTTCCTAAAATATAAATATTTCAGGAAAATGAAAAAGCCTATGAATAAAAAAAACAAAAAACGAACACTTTGAATACCTTGAAGACCTCAGAGAAGAAGCCCGAGCCAATCTTTTCGCAGAAGAAGTCATCGATGCGGGCCAGGCTGGACACGGCGCTCCTCAGGGCTCTGTACGAGGACGGCCGGATCCGGTTGGGAGCGTGGATGCTGTGGAGAGGAGGCTCATCCGGACCTCCTGGGCCGTCCTCGGGGTTGCAGAGGCAGCGCTCAGTGTGGTAGTCCATGGTTCTGGTGGACCCCTGCACTCCGGACACTCACTTCTTTCCCACAGCGGCTACACCCAAGTAGTCCTGAGGCACCCGGCCATGGTGCCTCTCACCATCATGGAGTCAGAAGAACTGGGGTGGATCTTATGAAGAGTATGGATGATTTTATAAACAGTTCCACACTACGATGCCATCATTTTTACATGTTCCACTCTAATGCAGGACACTCCAGTTAAGCAAATAGAAGGGGGGGGTCATCTTGTGTGCCAAGACGTTATCCTTCCTCACAGTTCTCCATTCAACAAGTAGCTCTATTCCCACGGCCCCTGAATGCCTCACAGTGGCTGTGCATGAAGAGGATCGCATCCATCCAGCATCCCGTTAGTTTGGAGGACTTCCTGGCAGAAGGCCGTAGAGGATTCCCAAAACACTGCGCCACCATCAGCGATCCAGAGAGCTCCTGTCACTGAAGACGGACGACAGAAAAAGCACAAGGTTTTGAGGATATGAGCGATAAACATATCAACCTTTCCCCCCCTCGAACAGGTGCGGGGTTTTAAATGAGCCGTCCCTCATCGCAGGGACTCCATCTCACAGAGAGATAAACTGGATGAGACCGACATGCTGGGCTCGCCATCATCTAAGGGCCACACTCGGCCATTATGTGTTTTATTTTATTATTTTAAACCAGGGGGCGAAAAGCTCTCAACACTGCTAAACAAACATGGCCATGTGGCGCTTTAAATATTTAATGCGCACCTTACCGATGTATTCCTAGCATCGGTTGATACGGCAGCCGTCAATGACAAGCAGGTAGCAGCGGTCTGACTGGCCGCTCAGCTCGCTCCAACCGTCGGTATGACCGAAAAAAATGTCCGCAGTTGTACCGCTGGAGGAGAATTTAAACCGGAGATGTATGTGTCCTTCGGTACCTCGACGGAGTCAGCCAGATAATCCCTTCTAGGTTTGTTTCTCCGGCCGCTTCTTGGGATGTCTACAATAATGATCCACTCTGGGGTCAAGTCGGCACAGCGGCGTCAGGGACTTCCTGTAACGAGTTTCAAAATAAAGGCTAATGTGTGCGTGTGTATATATATATATATATATATATATATATATATATATATATATAATATATATATATATATATATATTATATAATATATATATATATATATATATATATATATATATATACACACAGTCACTTTTAAAAAGTAATTTTTTTTTTTTTTTTACATTTGAAAACTCTTATCAGTCTGAGCCTCATTAAACATTAAAGCAATCCAATCATGGAGTTGCTTATCACCATTATCTCCACCTGTCCATGAACAACACATTTTGAGAGATCACAGCACGTTCTAGAAATGTTACTAAATATTGGAACATTACAGATGATAAAGTCTACATAAAGAAAACTTATTTAACCAACCACGAATCCCCAGCTTCTGTGCTGGTTTGGCTGCAAAAAAAATGTATTTTGAAAATCCACACATTGCACTTCCTCTCTTTCTTCCGTGAATCTCGCTAACGTTACACTGGACGCACATGCGCAATAGCCTGCAGAGCGGCTGGGATTGGAGCGATAGTCGAACTGCTGTAGCTGAACCCAGATCAGCTCCTGCTTGGATCACTGAAGAGTTCCAGCCTGGAGCCGGAAATGATGCATTTATCAATGAAAAAAAATAATAAAACAAGGAGCTGTGAAATCGAAATAAACAATATCCTACACACTCATATAACGCAGGGCTTGGATGATAAAAGAAAGTTCAATTCGAATTTTGTTTTTAAGAAATTAAAAGTCACAGAACAAAACTGAGCATCTTCACCCGGATCTCATCCTCTGTCTCCTCCCACTGATACACCTTCACCGTTGACAGGGGAGGAAGTGATGATGCAAATATGCTGAAATCTGCTGGTCTGCGGGTCAGGAATTAAGTTGTCACGTAGCGAATTCCTATTATATTCTCAAAATAACCAAGGGAGTTGGTGGTTTTAACGTCCTTACAATAAAATAACTGTAAATAAACACCAACTGCACCACCATGCAGACATATATCATGAATATCAGTGACTCTTGATTCGGCAAACGCAGTTTTTAAATTGAGAAAAGATCAGGGATCAGGGAAAATTGCAACATGTTTGGAGATTTTTCCAACTTCAATTAGTCAACTACTGAAGAAATGTATTTAAGTGGTATTATAAAATATGTAAAGGATGCAAAATGTATTTAAATGCAGTCATTCCAGTGTTACAACAGTCCCATTATCCTGTTACATATAAATGAAGAGCTTTTACTCCATATATAACTGTACCTTTCTGTGCTGTTATAGTTTAAATATTTACTTTGTAATCATTTAGAAATTAATGCAGAATATTAGAGATGCCTTCCTCACTGTCCGTAAAACGATTGGTATCCGATACCCGTATCGCATATCGGGGCAGATACCGTAACTGACCGATACTTAACCATGAACCAAAACTTACAAAGACGAAACTGCAATACTTTCACAGCAAATTTGATTTTTCACCTTGAATTATTGTTTTGTGGTAATTTTTACTTTTATTTTGTTTATTAACTAACCAACTTTGTCTCACTCATTTGCAATCGGTATCCGTTAAAAAAAAAAAGTGATATAGATGCATCAATAAGATAACTCCGAGGCTTGCCGACGGAAGAGGCATACAGCAGTCAATTTATCACTTGTTAACTTTCTTAACCCATCAAGCTTCAATGTAAATGCCGGTTCTATCAGTTTAGAGACTCTAAAAGGAACAACAACTGTTAACGATAAATATTTTTAGCGTCATTCAATCTGTGAATACGAAAAATGATCGTGAAATTATGACTAATTCTTAATTTAGATGTGCTTTTATTTTTAAAGCACAGCAACTTCCGGCGGTTTATTCGCTTCCCAGGGCTAACTGAACATTACACAGCAAGCTAACGGTTTTTATTTAAGTTGAACCCTCGGGTTTTGGGGGATCCTGCTGCGTTTCATCGCATTCCGTTAACATGGCTTTACTGACGCCATTATTTGCTTTCCTCTACCACCTGCCGCAGGTTTATAAGTGGCTGCTGAAGCCGTACTATGTAGCTTCCCTCTTCATGTCTGTAGCCTTCCTGGCTGTCCGTAAAACGCCAGGAATCTGCGACCATCTGGCCTCACAGCGGGAGGACGGGAACTCCTGCGACTTTGACTGGGTCTGTATCCATCCATGTATCCAGCCGGCGAACCGGGCCTCTCAGAACCGACCAACCACTCTGTGGGACCGGGACGGTTCTGACAGGCCAAGCTCCAGGCGGCTGAAACCCCCTCCCCCCGATATTTGTGCTCCATGATGGTTCCCCCTGATACATGATGTTTAACTGTGCAACATTAGCTGATCAGGTGTCATACAGCGTTGATTAAAGTTGTTCCAAAGGAAACTAGTAATGGAAACTGAAATACAAGTTTCATTTAGCAGAGTTTAGTAAACTAAACTGGTGATTTTGACAGCGGAGGAAAGCGAGTGAAACATTGATCCTGTTGGGGTTTGATTTTACTGCTGCACAGCGAGGATACAATCATTTTATACATTTTTAATCAAATTTTAAAAAGTTATATCCCAAAAGGTGATTTAATGTTTGTGTTACTCAAACCTTCTCTGAAGGTGCTGTCAGTGGTAGCAGTCAGTCTTGCAACTAGTCCCGAGACGCCTCTGATGCTGTATGACAGTCATATCAAGAAATACTTAAAAAGAGTACTGCTACTTCAAGATATTTCTACTCAAGTAAAAGTAAAAAGTAGTCGTCCAAGAAATGCATTGAGTGTAAAAAAGTATTTTGGGAAAAGGCTACTTGAGTACAGAGTAACATATCATAATGTCTGATTTGATATTTAGAAATGTTGCCATCCGATGGACAAATATATTAACATATGTGCAAATTTTGGTATTTTAAACAATAAATACAAATCTGTATGAATAAATAATATTATTACAAAATAACAGATTTGGATACCTATTTAAACAACTTTTTTTTTTTTTTTTTTACATAAAATTTAGGAAACAAATACTAACAGTGTGTAATGTAGATGTAACTTCCAGTGCAAATTTCTACAGTTTACGGATATTCACAAAGTATCTATTTTTACTTTTCTTTTAAAGGAATTTAAATTAAACCATTCATAATTAGTCATTTTTGTCATAAAATTAAAAATATGACTTGTCGTTGGTTGTTGTTTTAACCTTTTGTTCCAGTGGATCAACTAGATCCAGTAATAAAACAGGTTGGAGTGTTTAAAATGTTGATTTTCTACACTTAAATTCAGTTTTAAAAATGGCAATATATAGTGTTACTCATTGTGATATATCGCAGTATATCGCGTCGCCCCCTTTGTATCGTGATACATATCGCATCGCCCGTTTCTTGCCAATACACGTCCCTATTAGAACAACGAAGTTCATGTAGAAACAAGAATTCTCACTTTTGACATAAACTGTATGTTGTGTCTCTGCTTGTAACCGGCGTATCCTGCATTTGTTACTCCAGCTACAATTAACTCTGGTAAATGTAACTAGTTAAAACCCGCCTCTCCGTTGGGTTTCGTTGGTTTTTTTTATTTTTTTTTAGTTTTCCAACAAATAAAGAAATAAAACTGTGCTGAAGCTACTTCTGGTTCTGCTCCGTTGTAAAAGGTTATTTAACTCTTTTTGGCATCTGGAGTTTCTTTAATACTTAGAAAATCTGGATGTGATGGAAATACAGATAATTTTAATTCAGTTTGTTTCATAAAATCAAATAAAAAAAAATTAATATTGGGTTTTTAGGGTTTTATTATAGTTGGGTTTAGAATCCAAAAGTAAAAGGATCTCAATAGCAATAAAAACTGTAGTTAATTTTTTAATTGTTTATCTGTTATTAATTAAAAATCCAAAATGATAAATGGGAAAAAAATATATAGCTTTCCTCGTCATCTGATTTAAAATCACATTTAAAAACCTGTTTATTTTCCTAAAAATGCAGACTTTGGAGTTTACATAATAGAATCAGATAAATCTGAACATCCAAACTTTTTTTTTTTTGTACTCAACCAGATTTGGAAAACTATAAGAATTAAATTCCAAACTTTTTCCAGGATTTTAGGAACTCGGTCACATGATAATGAGCTCTGACAGCGGCTGAAGAATAAAGGTTGTGTGACTTTGGTGTTGGTTGGATTGAGGAGTTCGGTTGGTGATGATTCTCTGTGTTTTTCAGAGGGAAGTGGAAATCCTCATGTTCCTCAGCGCCATCGTTATGATGAAGAACCGCAGAGCAAGTGAGTAGATTTCCTTCGCTACGACTCAAGTCGTTCCTCTAAGCTGCGTCATGATTATGTTACAGAAGCAAGATCTCCGACTCATCCTCATAAATACAGACTGTTGTAGAATCACAGTGCTGGTACTTTTGGACCTCAGCGCTGCATTTGACACTGTTGAACATTAAAGATATTATTAAAACGAGTGGGGAGGTGGTTCTGTCTCTCTTTGGTACTGTACTCGGCTGGTTTGAGTCTAACTTTAACAGGGGCTTATTTTTTGTTGAGATGTAACCTTTTAATCCGAAAAGGGCGGAAATCACATGTGGGGTTCCCCAGGGCTACATCCTGGGGCCCCTTCCATTTAATACCTACATGCTCCTACTAACCCAGATAAAAACCAATAAGGTTAATTACCATAACTATGCTCTTTATTACATTGTCACTTCGGTGACTTTGAACCCATTCAAATCTGTGAATGGATGAGTTATATTTTTCTCCAGCTGAACAAAAAAAGAAACACGATTAAGCATCAGCACCATAGACTGTAAATACAAGCACACGGCTTCAGTTAATACAGCACGATACTACTGATGGGGCCTAAAATCTAGGTGTGATAATAGACTCAGACATGGACCTCCGGGGTCACATAAAGACAATATCATGGTCAGCTATCTATCAAATGAGGAACATTTCTTGGATTAAAGGACTTGTATCTGTAGCCGCCTTGATTACTGCAACAGCGTCCTCACAGGTCTACCTAAAAAGTCAATCAGACAGCTGATCCAGAACACTGCTGCTCGTGTCCTCACTAGAACCAGGAAAGTAGAGCACATCACCTCCAGTTCTTAAGTATTTCCACTGGCTCCCTGTAGCTCAGAGAATAGACTTCAAAATACTCCTACTAGTTTATAAATCATTAAATGGCTTCGCTCCAAAATATGTTGAAGACCTGTTGTCACTGTACCGACCCAACTCAGGTCCTCCAACTCTAGTTTACTAAACATCCCTAGAATCAGAACCAAACATGGAGAAGCAGCCGTTAGTTTCTATGCTCCCCTTATCTGGAACAAACTTCCAGACGACTGCAAAGCTGGTGAAACGCTGAGCTGCTTTAAATCAAAGCATCTGTTTAGAGCTGCTTAAGAGTAAAGACTAGTTTATACTACTCCGTGTTGGCGGAGACAAATCGACGCAACCCCATTATCTTATGGACGCTATTTGTGTCCATCAGCGTATGCATCTGATTGGTCAGTTTAAGTAACAGCCAGAGATCGTTTCACCAGAACGGTGCCCTATAGTCACTGGAATCAGTAGTCAATGCAGCGTTTGGGCACTAGATGTTTTATATTGAAAGGATAATTTATCTAATATGGTCTTTTGGCGATTTTGAACACAAGGTTTAAAAAAACAATAAAAAAGGCTGCTGTGTTTGTTTCTATGCATTTTTAGAGTATTCAATGAGCTGCACTTCTAGTACAAAGCTTTACAGCTTAATCAAAACTTACTTTCTGTCGTCCATTGCTCCCTGAGGAAGAAATTTGTTCACAAGCCGAAGAAAAAAACAGAAATGACGCTGTGATAGTAGGCACAGCCGCAGTGAAAAGTTAGCAACCCCTGAAACGGAGAACCATAAATGAAAAACGTCTCCGCTAATGTGCCTGCGTGCAAATTTGCTATTGGCGAAGTATAAACTGGGCTTAAGTGATAAATAAGAGCTGAAACATCGTATGTTTTTTGTCTCTTATGCTGTGTTTTAAGCTTTTATTGCTAGTTTTATTTTATCCCCTAATTATGTAAAACACCTTGAATTCCCTTGTTGTTGACAGTGCGCTATACAAAAAAAGATGCCTCGCACGTTTACTGTACGTACACGATCTGGGGACGCTGTCGATGCATCTCAACTTGCTTTCCAAATCCAGGCTGTTTTTTTGTGTGTGTTTTTTTTACAAAGATTCTCCGTCTGTGTCTGTTCTTCCCAGTAACTGTGGAGCAGCATGTGGGGAACATCTTCCTCTTCAGCAAAGTGGCCAATGTGATCCTGTTCTTCCGCCTGGACATCAGAATGGGTCTTCTCTACCTGACGCTCTGCATAGGTCAGTCCAGAATTACAGACACGCACCATGCAGACGTTGGAATGTTGAAAGGAGGTTTTCTGTTTATTACAGAGAGAGAAAAGTTCTGGCTCCTCTCTTAATTAAAAAAAAAATACAGCGACGGACAACGAAGTTCCTATTTCTGCTGCTTTTACCTCAATCCTATTCAAATTTAAAATACATGGCGCTGGCTCTTGGCTGCTCTGTGTTTTGGAGTGATGGTGGAATGTATAATGTTAACAGACGCGTTTCCTTAGTATTTTTTTTTATCCCCATTTGTAGTTTCCGCTGTAGGAAAAACCTCTTAAAGGAGACACATTATGAACATTTTTTACTATTTAAAATAGGTCTATGAGTTCCATAAAAAAAAATTCTGACGTTGTTTGCTGCAAATAACTTGTAGGAAGCAATTGTTGCCAACCTGTATTACCCTCTGTTTCAGCCCCTTGCAGATTGTGCTGTTTTCTGCTGCTCATTACATTTTACATGAGTAACTTAGATGCACCCACCGCTCACATGCTGACATGGCTGCAGTAGTTTAACCATGCAAAAAAAAAAAATTCAACCATACAAAAAAAATAAAATAAAATAGGTCAAACATACATGTTTGAACCAGAATCTGCTTCCGTAGGAGGAGAATCTCCTGAGAACCCGATACTCAGAGAATTCAGGAAGATACTTCTGAATGGTTATTGAAGAAATGAATTAAAGTTAAAAGAACATATTTAACTGCTTACCTGGCACTCCGATATCTCCCTGAGACGGCGACTCTAAGGCTACTTTCACATTGCAGGTCTTAATGCTCAAGTCCGATATTTCTTTCTCAAATCCGATTTTTTTTTTTTTTTTTTTTTTTTGTATGGACGTTTACAGAACAGATAAAATGCGATGGCAAACGCGCTCCAGTGTGAACGTTTCACGGCTCCAGAGCGCCCCGCATGCGCAGAAGAAGATGAGACGTCACCTTAGTACGTCACTCACAACGCGTTCTGTTTACGGAAGTAAAAATGGCGGCTACAGATGTAAGCGTTTTTTCAGCAGTCGATCAATTCTTGCATAGTCGGAACCGACGGAATTTTGACAAATTAATTAATAAAAACCTCACTTTCTGTCCATTGACTCGCTCCCTCTCCAGTCTCGGTTGCCATGCTTGTTCGTTTGTTTTCTCCGGCGCTGATTATTTGACGTCAAAAAAAGACGGATTTAAAGCGACATGGCCGTTTCGGACCTCAGTCGCTTTCAAAAACATCAGATATGTGTCGGATTCAGTACCACATTCTGAAGTGACCTGGGTCGGATTTGAAAAAATCGATTTGTGCCGTTCAGACCGCCAGAAAAAGATCAGATATGGGTCGCATAGGGGCAAAAAAGTCGGATTTTAATGCGCTTTCACCTGCAGTGTGAACGTAGCCTAAAGCCTTCCAGCTCGATCTTGCTCACTGCAGCTCTCTAGCACCATTTGAACTCTGTGCAGATGCATGTCCTCAGTCTTTCCCGCCCTTACCGGCAGCATCCTACCATTAAAAAAATAAATAAAGCCAACCTATGCCGCTCTTCTGTGGCAGATCTCCAGTCTCCTTCCCGGTTTTCAGCAGCTCAGTTCGGTGGCAGATCTCCCGTCTTCCCCGCCCTTACCGCCAGCATCTTACCATAAAAATAAAATTCAATCCATGTAGCTCTTCTGTCCTCTTCGACTGGGATCTGATGAAGTGTTTTGAGCTTTTGCGTGGAGCTTCAACATGGTGTTTCCTAATCTGAACGGTACCTGTTGTTTACTGCTGTACCTGGTGGGTCGAGACAGCGCTCTCAGTAGGTGTGAATATTCCAATATTCCGGCTTGTGACGTAGAAAGCCGGACATTTTGATCAGCGCAATCAGAGACTGAATGCAGGATCAATTAAGAAAACCTTTATCTCACTCAAAACAGCATGGATGTTTCTTTTTTCCAGATTTGTATGCATGTAATGCACCAGAGACACACAATAACACCGCAAATCCTAGGAAAAGTGATTTTTTTTCCCATAATTTGTCTCCTTTAAAAGTAGAGCAAACACAAAGAGAAGCAGCAGCATATTTGTTGTTCTAGAAAAACCTGATCTGATCTTCTGCTTGTGCGTTCCAGTGTTTCTCATGACCTGCAAGCCTCCTCTCTACATGGGGCCCGAGTACATCAAATACTTCAGCGACAAAACCATCGACGTGGGTAAAACACAAACCTCTCTCCAGCAAAGTTAATCCACAGAGGGTCTTTAATCATAACTGTTGTAATCTTTTGCACAGGACGAGCTGAACAAGGACAGCCGTGTGACTTGGATTGTTGAATTTTTTGCCAACTGGTCCCCAGAGTGTCAGTCCTTCGCTTCGGTGTACGCCGACCTCTCGCTTAAGTAAGACACTTTTCAAGATCTTTCACCCCGGAAACAGAAACACGTGGAATCTCTAAAAATCTATCTGAAGCAAATAGTGCATTAGCTTCACCTTTGGACCAGTGTTCATTTTATTTACTAAATATTTTCATCATTATTTTTGTCATAAATATATTTGTTTCAGACGAAAATTAAATGTAAAAAATATGTTAGAAAAGACATAAAGACAAAGACTATGATTAAATTGATCGACATTTTTGTCAGCATATAAGAGACGAGACAAACCAATGAAGGAAAACACGCAAGGAACCAATCAACGAATCGAACAGGTGAGAAGAAAACCAATCGGTCGCTTTACTTCGACGTGACGCTAACCACCGTTTGAATAAACTCCTTGGGAAACAACATTCTATCACGTTATGATAAAAGGTAGAAACTCTTCACGTCTGAGAGAAAAATGTATTAATTTAATATAAATAAATACAAATATATAGTATTTTTTAAGATTTATTTGTCTCATTTCACATACGACAGCAACAAAACCAAGAGCAAAAATGCAGAGCAGCTTTCCATGGGGAGAGCACAATCTGAAGAGGCCGATAAAACTTCAGTTTTCTCTCAAAGGTAAATTGTTTTAATGAGATAAAGTTGAAGAGTAGAATTCACTAACATTGTTATCACAGTAAATGTAACGACCTTAAAAGTACTTGGCAGGTAGATAAAATAACCACGTCACCTTGGTTGCGTTTCTTTACGAAGCTGAAGGTTTCTAGCTTCCCATTTGGGAAATGGCTAATTTCTCTCTACACTGAGCATCTTTAATCTGCTCTAGTTTAAAAAAGACATAATGTCTCTGTGTATTAAATTATAGTTCCAAGTAGACATTTTTGCTCTAAGTTGATTTACCAGAATCAGAAAAAATATATATATTTTTAAATATACAGGTTTTTTTAGTCTCCTAAATTTACTCTAATTGTTAATAATAAAATTAAATGAAATTGAAACCAATGGCTTAGTCTTGACTAAAACTGAAATTACTTTTAGTCAAAAGACTAAAATTAAGTAATTATTTTTGTCAAAGTTAACACTGCCCTGGACAGTTCCCCAGTCCATCGCAGGGCAACATAAAACAACCATGCATTCAAGGACTCTCCCCTAAGGACAATTTAGAGAGATCATTTGACCTAACGTTAACGCTTTTTAGACTGTTAGAAGATGCAGGAGTACCCAGAGGAAACCCTACGCATGCGCAGAGAGAACGCGCAAACAGAAACACCAATGGCTGGAAGCCAGAACCTTTTTGCTGCAAGGCAATAGTGCTGGTGAAATAGCTCTACAGTAAGCCTGTGAATATTCTCATTCATCCAGGTCATGGTTATCTCAAGGAAATTTCAATCAAACGCAACTGGACTTTACCAAGTCCAGTTGCGTTTGATTGAAATTTCCTTGAGATAGCTCTACAGTAGTATGTATGTATTGAAGAGGCTAGACGATACTTGAAGCCACTGGAGTGTTTTGAGATCAGAATAATGTCTGACGCACTTTAAGATCGTTTTGGATTATATGAAAGAAAAAATGTCCATTGCAGTTAAAGTAGTTTATCTGATTTATTTGCTCCACTAATTTCGTTCCTCTGAAATGTCAAACAAACGGATGATGCTTATTTGCGTTTGACTGCGTGTTCTACAAAAAGCGGTCCAAACTATTTTACTATTAGTACACTTTTATTTTTTACTATTTATTATTATATTATTTATTATATATAGTATTATTATTATATTATTTATTATTAGTACACTATTATTTTACTATTATTATTTTATTTTTAGAGAAATAGAAATGATTGTGTAGTTTGAAATTAGGAAATAGCATGATGTATCTGCATCAATATCAGTATCGGCTAATTTTATCAAGTTTTAAACATATTGGTGTCGTACAGACAAGTAAAAATGGGCCAATGTTAATAGCTAATATCAAAATTAATTATGTTATACAGTGCTGTGTTGGGAAGAAAAGTCAAAAAAATCGGTTCTTATAAAAATTCTAAGAATTGAATCGATTCACAAGTCCAAAAGTTGGGTTAGTTTCATTGTTTAACATAGTTTGTCCCTTTTTTATTTTACAACTGAAATATTGGAAAAAATATTTATATATTAAATATGACTTTGTGGGACTTGAGGTTAATCGGGGTGACATGAAGCAGAATCTGGGACTTACTGGAGAACATAATCTTTTTACTAAATACTAGGGAGAGTTACGGTACACAAAAGTCATGGTTCGGAATGCATTTGAAACACTTAAATCAAGAAAAATCAAATACAAATATTTCAATTCCTAAACTCAATTAAGTTTTAAAATGTTCTATAACTTAAAAAGTTGAAAGGGAACTGATCGATGTTGTATTGGATGTTTTTTAATAGTACAAACAGATATAGCCAGAGTAAAAAAACAGTATAACCTCTTGAGAACAGTCATATTTTATGTTTAAATAATATATTTGCCATTTTTAGGAATCACTTTGGAGTCGTTTTGATATTTCGGCAGCCTAGTTTCCTAGCTGTACCAGAATGCGGCTGTTGAGGAAAATCCTTCATCGATTGGGATTCCTCTGACTTGTGTTTTATCTAAAATAAGGAGTTTGGTCTGATTGGATGCTAGTGGGAGCCATGTGGACATCAACTGGTTTTTCTCCAGTATCAGTGATGTTTCCATTCATCTCGACGTTGTACCATTGTTGTTAGTTCTGGTCAGGTCCGTCTTTCTTTTTCTACTTTAGCTGCATGAGAAACCATTAATGTTCCCAAATAGCAGAGGTTAGTGACAGCTGGGTCATTCCTGTTTTGTTTTTTTGGTCATATTTTTTCCACTTGCGCATTGGAAAGTTGCACAGCGAGTTTTGCACGTAAACTTTCTGCATGTGTTCAGGTAGGAAACAGCTATAGAACTATATAACTCTGTACCCGTGCATAGAGAGAACTGTCAGGGCCATACCCAAAAATACAAATTCATGTTGCGTTACAGCCCTACTAAATACTATATCGTAAATGTTCTGGGGTCAGCTTGATATCTGCGAAAACAATGAGCAGGAATAGGAGTTGGTGTTTAAAAACTTTGATAATCGGTTGACAGGAAAGCAAATTGGCTTTGTTTTCGTGCCGTTTCGTTACTAAAAAAATTTTACTGAATGAACATACTCCATCTCCGAGTATAGAAACTACTCCTCACTAATTTCAGCTGCTTTCTGCTCCGCTGCAGGTATAACTGTGCTGGCCTCAAGTTTGGAAAGGTAGACATTGGACGATATGGAGAGGTTTCCAAAAGGTAGGGCACGTGTATATGTGTGGATATATTAAATATTGTGTTGTATCATGTTATATAAAAGTACTTTTTCCTTCATTTGCAGGTACAAAGTGTCAGCTTCTCCTCTTTCCAAGCAGCTTCCATCATTGGTGTTGTTTCAGGGGGGGAAGGAGTTAATGCGGCGCCCCCAGGTGGACAAGAAGGGCAGAGCTGTATCTTGGAGCTTCACTGAGGTCAGATTGAAAGCATTTTCAGTGACTTTCATTTAGTAATCTTTTTGAAAAAAATATTTTTATTTTAGATGTTTTAAATAGGATGTAATGTGCAAATTTAACTTATTTTTTTTCAACCTTTTGTGCAGCTATTTTGTTCACTGTCGCTGCTATAAACATTTCAGACATGAATAAAACGCACCCGTTATTTCTTCGCAATTTTTTTGCTGCCAGAAATCATGTGCTTCTACAACTTATTGTGAGGCACCTCACTGGTCAAAACCCTTCCCACCATTTCCAGTTCCATGGCAGTCTTTGTTGGTATACAGAAGACTGATCATGCCGAAATTGAAGAAAAATAAATTATTGTGTGGAAATAAATTCTGAGAATACAATTCTAAATAAAAAATGTGTAAGTAAAATTGGAAGCAAATACATTTGAGTAAATAAAATGGAACATTAGTGCATCAAAAATAAATGTTGGCATTAAAAAAGTATGTCCACAGTTTTCAATTTGTTTCAAAAAAGTGCCTTATCATGATGCTCCTCACTAGTCAAACCCTTCCCACGATTTCCGGTTCCATGGCATTCTCTTTGTATGGAGGACTGATCTAGCCAAAATTAGAGAAAAAAAATGTGTGGAAATATAAAAATAAATACATAAATTTGAGAATACAATTCTAAATAAGTAAATAAATAAATATATAAGTAAAATGGGAAGGAAATGCATATGAAGAATTTAAAATAGAAGACAAATTCATGAAAGGAAATTTGATTTTATGGTATAAATTTTTATATTATGATTCGTCTGCTCGATTTTCTCAATTTCTGAAACGTCAAGGCTACCACCAATCGGGAAATCCAATTTAGAAATCCAAAAGCAAACGAATTCTACACATTCTGGCCCGTACTTGTCTCTCATTGAACGTCAGACAGCGTTGTCGGGAGTCGAAAGACGATTTTGCTGATCCCATTATGCAAAGAAAATGAAACCCAGCAAAAACTCTTTAAATTGTATAAAAATTATATCAAAGCACAGCACCGCACAATGTAACTGTTTTTTTTTCCCCTTGTATTTTGATTTATCATTGAGATTTGATAAAAAGGGGGGAGATTGTGGTGGAAATTTTTATATGATTTGAATTGATCACACAGGACAGTAAAACGTCACTGTAAAATGCAGAATACTGACCTGTCTCAGCTCTATGAAAACAAGTATTCATTGTGTTCAGCAACCTTGCACCTATCTATTCTATAGACGAAACATATAAAGAGACAATTCAGACGATCCATCTCCATGGAGACAGATTAGGTAACCTCTGACCTTAGATTCCATTTCCAGCAAACGAATCTACCACAGATATGAAAAAAAAACAAATGTATTTCCATATTTATTACAGTTAAATTATTTATTTATTTTCAGTTTTAGCAGTATCGGGATTCCGTAGTTGGAAACCTACTGGCTAGTCACAGAATGGGTGGGCGTGGTCTGCAGCTGCTAATTTGCATAAAACAGTCAAATCTCTCTAAACAGCTCGTTCTGAAAGGGAGTGAAATTGTTCTGGATTGAGCTGTGAGAGCTTCATTAACTGTTGTACAGACCATATACCTGGTATAACTTGTTTAAAAAGAGCCACAACGCGTTCACTTCAAGATCTCAGCGGGACGAAGCTGCTCAAAATCTGCTTTAACACGTCTCTTCTCTAGGAAAACATCATTCGAGAGTTCAACCTGAACGAGCTCTACCAGAAGTCCAAAAAGTTCAGCCGGAACAAAGCCGAGAAGGTGAGCCCGTCTCAGTTCCCGCCGGTCCTGGAGGAGGAGGAGGAGCCTGAGCAGCCAGGAGCCGACGCCCAGGGGGAGGAGCCTGAATCCAAGAAGGACAAATAGGATGATTAGCATCACCTGTCTGAACTTGTAGTTTGGGACTAATCAACCGGCCTCATCTCCACTATTCTTATCAAAGTGTTTAGTTTGCCCAATCCTCTCCTCCACGTTAAATATGGTGGTGGTGAGAACATCCAATCAGAAGGCACCATTCTGTTCCTCTTCCTGTATAGAAAAGCTGAAGGAGAAAATGTTTAGACGAGGATGAAGGTGTCGGGACGAAGAGGCGTTTGACTTTTCCTCACATTTGTGTGGAGCTTCTAAACTCTCCCATCATTTGTTCCATTCATGAACGTCATTCCGTTGTTTTTTAATGCTACTAATTTTAGCTTCGAATGACTTAAGCGTATTCCACCCCCACTGTTTCACAATGGTGAATATTGCTGCTCGTATTGATTAAAAATACTAATCGGTAATGAGCTTAACGAGTTACTCTAATACAAAGCAGAAATGCATCGGTTTTAATCTGGTTCAGGAGGTTCTTCGCATGCCGACATTTCATCTAGGAGCTCCAAGCCCGATCCCGCATCAGCCACGGATCTTTCCGGATCTCGTCAAATGATACCCCACATGGGGGCCAAGGCTGGAGTTAAACCAGGGACTGTGAGGATCCCAGACATTCATGCAGTCAGGTTTGGTTTCAATATTATTCAAATTAACACGGAGCTTCTTTTAACATTCCCGTCCTGAACCGTTGAACGGAGTTCAGGTTTTTTCTTTTTTCAGTGCACTGAGTTTGTTCCTCTGATATTTTGCTCAAAAGTGTATGATTTACGTTTTGTGTCGTGTTATTTCTCTTGAGCTTCCTTCAGATCTCTACTTATTTATACTTGTGTGAAATACTTGCAAGAGTTGCAAACATAGAAAAGTTTGGCCTCCCTTGTTACGCAAGAAATAAAACCATGATGCACACAAGTTCAAAAATTGTTGTCCATCTTCTTTATTATGTTTCCTTGAACATATTTCACAAATCTGATTCTTAATTTTCATCTATTCTATCTATTCACCTATTTTCATCTTTCAAAGAGATTTTGGAAATACTTAATATTGGTCTTGCCTGTAGCTCTCTCTGGGTTTGTGTTTTTTAGGTGAATCACATTATAAATTCTTCACAAAGCGAAATAAAATTTAGCAGTAATTCAAACCGTACAAGTCTTTTCAGAGTTGTAACGATGACGGTACCTGTGGGACTTAAACGATTTCCTGCAGAGGTCAGTATTGCAGCACATCTCATTATGCCTCTGCTTGAAGACACTTGTTGTACGACAGTCTGATGAAGATGCTCAGGCTCCTTTATGAACAATCTTTCTTTGTCGGGGATTCACGTGGCAACATTATATTGCCTGCCCCGTATGCTGAGGATTTAGTCTTCGATTCAGGACCCTATTTAGCCCCCTCCTTTTCCTGTTACACACCAGTTGAAGGCCTCTGGCGCAAACAAGAAAGGAAAATCCTCCTTTGCTCAATCGTCTCCAGACGTTTTAGTCACCAGAATCAGACTTCTTTATAAGCTTGCTGAGCTTCTTTAAAGATGCTGCTTCCCACAAAGATATGTCAGAATAGACTGCCCTATTCGCAACAGACTTAAAGAAGAATCTGAGCATCCTGCCTCAAAAGAACCTAAACTTCCTCAGGAATCCAGTCTGCCCTGTCCGTTCTTGTAGATGCTTTACCGTTGACCCCCCCCCGTTAAGTAAGTCTGGCCCGTTTAGAGTTGGACTCCGCCAAGGTTACCGTTTGTCACGATTCTGTTCATAACTGTTTTTTTTGGACGGGATTTCTAGGCATAGGTTGATCCTTTTTCAGTGGCCTCACAGCAAAAACCCACCTCCTTTGTCACTAAAGACAATTAAACTTGTCTTTAGTGAAAATTAACTAGAAACAAATGAAATTATCCGTCAATGCAGTAAGTAAATGTTTCTTATGAAGATCTCATGAAATAATCATAATTTCTAGACTTAAATCAAGCTAAAAATAGGTGAAAAAAACCGCTGGAGCGGTTCGGAGCAGAATCTGAAGCAGCTGGGATAATAATCAGCTGGTCTTTAGTCGGAAAAAGGTAGAACGGCCTCTCCGGGTTGGAGTTAAAGTATCTGGGTTGTTCACGAATGAGCGAAAAATCTAGCTGGAGATCGATAGATGGATTGGTAAAGGTGTCAGCAGTTACGTGGGCGTTGTACTGGTCAGTCATGGGGAAGAGAGAGCTGAGCTAAAAAGCGAAGCTTTCGATTTACCGGTCGAGCTACGTTCTTAGCCTCATCTGTGGTCACAAACTCTTGTTGGTGATCGAAATAAGTTCACGGATACAAGCGGCTGGAAATTAGTTCCCTCCGCGGGGTGTCTGGGCTTTCCAGAGATAGGGTGAGAAGCTCAGTCATCCGGTGGGAGCTCAGAGTAGAGCCCCTGCTCCTCCACATCGAGTGGAGCAAGTTGAGGTGGCTCGGTCATCTGCCTCCTGGACGCCTCCCTGGTGAGGTGTTCCGGGTACGTCCCACCAAGAGGAGACCCAGTAGTAGGGATTATGTCTCTCGGCTGGCCTGGGAACGCCTTGGGATTCCTCCAGGAAGAGCTGGTCCAAGTTGCTGGGTCTCACTGATTAAGATAATGACCCGACCCCGGATTAAGTAGAACAGGATGGATGAATGGATCGCAAAAATCGCAGAACCACACGGGGGAACCTAGTGAATGACCTGCAGAAATCTGGAACCAAAGTAACAAATCTGCTCATCAGTAGCACACTAAGCAACCAGTAGCGTTTCCAACTTTCATCAATAAAAAGAAGGGACACTATCGGGTGTTAGCCGTCCGATTCGTAGGGAGATGTGGTGCTTTTTAGTGAAGGGGTAAACCATAATGGCCATACGGTAAGCTTGAAATGCTTGAATTACAGTAAAAACAACGATGCATCAGTGCTGTAAGTTGGGCTACATAAAGCCGTAATTGAATGCATTCACATAAAAACGGAAACAAAAAGTGCATATAACTTATGCTAACAAGATGCAGTGTGATCCAACAACACGAGGTTTGTTTGTTGAGCTCAACAGCAATGAACTTCCAATAATTTATTTGTAAAGTGACTCTATAGGATTTATATGCAACATCCCAAACACCTTTAAACTTGTTTATCAGGTAATTTATATACAAATTTAGGAGTGGGAGGTCAAATAGTTAATTACATTGGCTTGTCTGAACAACAAATCAAACCACAAAAAGAAATGTAATGCAATGTTCACTTTATAGTTATAGGCTATTCCTCTAAAATATAAAATTTCAACAGCCACAAACCTATCCAAACATTATTTTTTTTTCATTTTAATCTACTTATTAGCATAACAGTTAATCAGTTAGCATGATTTGTTATTTAAATTGTCATTTACATTGATTGGATAATAGACTATGCCTAAGCCTACTGGCTTTAAAAGACCAAAATCCTCCACAATTAATCCAACTAAAATAGCATTGCATCTTGGAAAACGCACAATAACTGTAATTATGAATATTCTAGCCTACAGGATGATTTTTTTTCTGATTCTTGTGTGCCTCTTTTCGGCTTTTGGGTACATTTTTGAAGACAAGTTCCATGGGAAGCGCCAGTGTGTTTGCGTTTGTGTCTACCTGTCTGATAAATCCTGACCACACAACACTCACCAGCCACAAACAACTGGCGGTCCCTTTAGATCCCGCTGCCACAACAGTTTTGCTGACTGTATTTGGGTGATTTCCTGTATATAATTTTTTTACACTCGTAGTTAGAATTAGGCTGTCGTAGGCTACGTGCCACAGACATATTGGACATTTATGAAAAATGCGGAACAAATGGCATCTCTTATTAATTAAAAATGGGACGCCACATTTACTTATCAAATAAAGGACGGAGAGCAACCCTCAAATCCTGCAGTGCCAGACATGTACCCCTTCTTAAACCAGTACATGTCCAGGCCTGTCTGAAGTTTGATAGAGAGCATTTGGGTAAAATCTCTACTTGCAGTGTTTGGAGGAGAAAGACTGTAGAGTAGCATCCCAATAAACAAAATGCCTACTGTGGAGCATGGGGATGGAAGCATCATGGTTTGGGGCTGTTTGTCTGCAAAGGAACCAGGACGACTGATCCGTACAAAGGAAAGAATGAATGGGGCCATGAATTGTGACATTTTGAGTGAAAACCTTCCATCAGTAAGGTTATTGAGGATAAAACATGGCTGGATATTTTAGCATGACAATGATTCCAAATACATTGCCTGGGGAACGAAGGAGTGGCTTCGTAAGAAGCATTTCAAGTGGCCTGGCCAGTCTCCAGATCGCAACCCCATAGAAAATCCATTAGAGAGAGTTGAAGGTCCGTGTTGCCCAGCGAAAAGCCCCAAAACATCCCAGCTCTAGAGGAGGTCTGCGTGGAGGAATGGGCCAAAACACCAGCAAAAGTGTGTAAGAACCTTGTGAAGACTTACAGAAAACATTTGACTTCCGTCACAGTCAACCCAGAGAATAAATGTATCGAGATAAAGGTTATTGACCAAATACTTAATTTCCACCATAATTTGCAAAGAAATTCTTTAAAGTGGACCTGGCATGAAATTTGCATTTTTTGAGGTTTTTTAATCATATCTTTTAGTTCCCCCAGCCTGCCCACGGCCCCTAAGGGGTTAAAATTACTGATTAGTCTTTCGTTTGTCCTGGGATATGTCTGCCTACATCGTGAAATTAGCACTCAGAAACGGGCAGTTCGGCAGTTTGGCATATGACGACACGTTTTGGCATATTACGTGTTGAGTTCCAGCCAATCACCCCATTCCCTGAACTACACCCTCCAAGTCCCTCCCTCCGCGGCACGGAGAGCTACGGTAACAGGCAAACAACAAACCAACAGCATGGAGTCCAGACCGCATCCAAACTGCACTGTACCTGGGTGTACAAAAGAGAACATGAATCTTTTTGTCCTCACCCACTTCTGAGCCACTGAAAAGCTTGTGGATAGATTTTATGTATGCAGGGAATGTGCCCGACCGACTGCCGAAGCGTGTGGTAGTTTGTGGCAAACATTTCTAGGACTGTTTTTCCAACTTGGGACAATACAGAAGTGGATTCACAGATCGTCTTAAACTGCTACGAGGATTAATACCAACTCTCCGTGAACCAGCAAATATCCCTGTACAAGTATTTCCTCAATAATGTCCTTCAGCTGTTAGTACACATAGTGGCATTGTTTGAGTTGTTCGCTATTCAATTAGCTTCATAGCTAACATTCAGAATTAGCTTCACAGCTAATAACCCAGTTTGTTTATGTAGCATTGATGCTAGTATGCTTTTATTTACGGGAAAAACGATTATATATTATTGTTGAACATTCGAAATATCGTTAGAGACTCATTGACCACAGAAGCGTATAGCGTAGGCCCCGCCCTCCAAAACCCGGTCGTTCTGTGCTAATGCTAACATAAGGGCTACCTCGTCACACCCGCAATTCTACAATAAGGCTGAATTACGGCAAGAGATCCTTTGATATAGTATTACGGTACTTAGAGTGTGGCTGTAAAGGGCCCAAACGCTGCGGGGAAATTCGTGCCAGTTCTATTTTAAAAATCAAACCATGCGATTTTCTGTATTTTATCTAATTTTGCCTCATAGTTGATGTATACCTATGATGAAAATCACAGGCCTCCATGAGAAAAATTGCCCAATTGGTGACCAACTAAATGTGTTTTTTTTGCCCCTCTGTATGTCGTACAGATGCGTACCTAAATTAAACGGAAACCTAATGCTGACTAAAACATCCCGGCCTGTAGTTAAAGAGCAAGTCACCCTCCTTCCAGTCTTGTTCCACCTACACTTCCAGTTTAAACAAATGCAGCAAAAAGAGGCGTTTTCTGACGGACAGAGGGACGTCAACACTGCTTGGCTATTCCAACTCTTTACAAAGATATGGCCAAAACTGTGCTTGATTTATACTCCACAGCGGCACGATGGCTGTCGTCAGCAACGAACACGAACCAGTAGCAATGCCCGATTTAAATTCAAGTGCAGTGTGAAGTTTTAAACTGAAGAGGGCACTCCACTGATGGATTTTGGTAAAATATACTAAAATATTAAAAATAATGACCAGGCATGCAGACACTATTTGAAACTAATTCATAAAGTTAATCAGCAAAAAAATTATCGATTTGGGGATGCACTATAAGTGAGGAAAAGTATTTTACACAAAAAATTACAGAATTATGCAAATGCCACCTTTTTCTTCATTTTCGGTTTCCATTTCGGTCGCTGATGCCTCTATATAATTCCATTATTTTTATATCATGATTATGTTGTGCTTCAACGAGCCGTTTGACAAAATTGTCTTTTTGTGACGTCAAAAGGTTAATTTGCATCAAACCACCACTCACCTGTCAAACTTCGCAAAACATTTCCCAATAAACGGAGGTGGGCGTGGTCTGCAGTTGGTAATTTGCATAAAAGTAACCGGGCCCCTCTAAACAGCCCATTCTGAAAAGGGCTGAAATGATCAAGGATTAAGATGTTGTGGTCACTTTACGCAAGTAGTTTAGTGCAAAGAACTGCATAAACCCGTTACAACTTGTTTATAAAGATGCTCAACGTGTCCGCTTACAATAAAATCCAGACTGCAAGTTTCCATCGGAAGGTCCCGACACTGTTCTCATTGTAAATCGCAGAAAAACAAAAGACGTGACTGAAACATGCTGTAATATTTGTCCACATTTAACCATTTATTTTTCAGACTCAGGTTGACATTACCTTCTATCTGAATTTTATATTGTATTCCATTTTTCTTCCCACAAAATATCAACCCAGAACGGATTCATGTAAATATGCAGATTTCCATCCAACTGTCATCCAATGCTTCCAACGGTGGCTCGTTTGCTGACCAAACGGTTCTGAGCCGGATCGTTCTAACGGTTCGGGCTCATAAATGTGGCCTGAAAACAAATTCAGATCCGGACATGGGAGCAAATCGGAAAGGATGCTTTTGTCTTTTCAGCCCTAAGCTTTAACCCCCCAAGACTCCACATTAAAAATGTTTCATTTATCAACAGCTATGTTTCAATACAAATAAATATAAAAAAAAGGGTTAAATTAAATACAAGAAATTAAAATAACACTTGAATTGTTCATTTTTCAAGGCAATTGATCGGAGAAATTATTTTCTAGAAAACTTTGCTCCTTCACCAAGAGCCCGGACATGGTTTCCGTATGTCTCCTCACTCTGCGTTTGTTCAGACGAAATGTTACTTGGCGGCTTGTGCAAACAGTACATGCTCCAGTCTGACAAGAACGCCATGCGTTACAAAAAAAGAAACCCACGTTAGAAAAAATAAATAAAAACAAAAATCACATCATCCTGTACAGACATGGAATTGAATTCACATCGAGTAAATCTGTAAAATAGCAAAAACACTGGCAATCAGCACTTTTTTTTTTTTTTGTCTGTTTTTCTCAAATCTTTCTCCCGCCATCGCATGTCGCATTGTGCAGCAACATGGAGAGGAAACTTTCTCTGGAATCCGCGTTTCCGTGTTCAGGGATCTTGCTTTCCACGATTCCCCCCTGTTAGTCCGCTGCTATGGAGGAAGATCCAGCCAATGAGAGTCTGACTGATCACACATTTGGCTCACACAGAAGCCCGCCACTTGCTGCTTCGATGAGGTTCTACTGTCTGCACAGGATCCCTACCCCACCCCACTTACTGACCAACAACACAACAGCAAAGTGCTCATCTGGACCTTAGGGAACGCTACACTTGTAAACTTACTCTAGCAGCTGTTGGGGGCCCAAAGGGGATCCTGGCTCCAAACCACAGAAAGCAGCAAAAATGTTTTCTCTCCATCGATCAGATTCATGGTTTCACAGTTTGCAGAGATACTCTAAACAGGTAGGGGCGGGACGATCCGGTTAGATTCCTTAGGCCAACGGTCGGTGAGATTCAAGATCAGGAGGATTCACACGGACAACTCATAGGTGGTGCCCCCGACGCCCGTCACCTTCTTTACCCCCCCGCCCTGAGGCTTGTGGGCTGGACTTTGGGTCATCGGCGAGCTCATGTGGTCCGCTCCGGGTCTGCTGGGCGAGGAGACCAGGTGAGAAGGGGAGGAAGGGGCAGAGCAGGAGGAAGAGGAGGAGAAGAAGGGCTGGCCGCCATTGGTCCGAATCCAAGGTTTCATCTGGATCAGCTCACCTCTGGGTTCATCGGGGAAAATAAAACAAAAAAAACAGCAGGAGTTAGAGGGCAGGATATGATGGAAACAGAAAGTTTAGTCAAAGCGGACTCAAAAACCCTTTACACTGGTGGGTAATAGTCCATTTCATTTCAGTTTGTATGAAAAACCCCAGGAGTAAGGATACTTCACGTATAGAAGGCCTGAATCCATTTACATTGGAAGCAAAAAGCTTAGAAAGTAAGCTGTTTAAAAAAAAAAAAAAACATACAGGAAGACCAATCGAAACACAGCTTTTTACTTCAATACCATCAAAGTTTTATAACTTGGACAGGAAACGATTATCCAAAGTTACAACAGGACTAAAAAAGGCCTCATCCATTATATCAGGAATACATCTCAATGCTCTTTGTTGGAGTGAAAGTATACGTTATTGGAAAACAGAAAGTACGCACTGTTAATTCAAAGAATGTGTAATTGTGTCTTTACCAGGTTTCAAAGATCAAAGTGGAGATTTGTTGGTTTGAAGACCTGAAGCACAGGTGTGTATCGATACATGTATTTGTATTTTTTCACCTGTACTAAATAAAAACAGTTTTCTACCAACACTAGAGCAACATTCTTCACAGCTATATTTTTTATATACATCAGCAAATATTGGTATAGATCATATAAAAAAAAAAAATCACTATTTTTCTCAACATTTAACATCCCCTGCTACTATTTGAACATAGATTATTTTCATATTTTTAACATTTAAAAATCTCATTGGACTTAATACAACAGTTACGGGGGAAAAAAATTCAAGTTTCCATTTGAAATTTAAGCAATTTCTCAGGCAAACCTTTAACTTCGGAGCTCCTCTTATCAAGGTTGGTTTATTGTTTCACTCCGCTCTCAAACCATCCATCTTCCCAATCTAAAATGCGTAGATTTATGTTCCGAAAAGAGCGACCTTTGTCACTCTTTTGTAGATTAACTGCTCATACTTTGTCTGATGAGTTTGCTTTTCTGTCTAGAGAAAAAGCCTCTTGGATGATGGACAAAACAGTTTCAAGACCTCGATCAATCGATAGAATACTTCATTTATCCCCAAAAAAAGGGGACACAAAATTTGTCCAGTGCTCATATATTTACAAATATATCTTAGATTGAGGGAGAAAAATAAAATAATAAAATAATTTAGGAAACATGCTGGATGTCTATTGAATAGACTTACGGCTGCAGGAACAAACGATCTCCTGAACCCCTCAGTCCTACATCTCAACGAGATCAATTTTTCAATGCAGCTGCTTCTCTGGCTGGTCAGAACATCATGGAGGGGGTGTTTAGTATTACCCAGAATGCCCTGCAGCTTCAAAGTCCAGCTGACCTAAATTTAACTCTAAAGGTTATGTCCTGGTTGAATCTACATCAATAAAGGATCCTAATATAAAAAACAAAACAACAAGCGTTCATTTAAAAGTACAACCTTAGAATGGGTTGCCCAAAGCAATCTCACAGGTAACCCTAGCTTGCCGCATGGTATGTTTTTCAATAGTACCACATTTTTTTCAAACCGATACGATACCTTTGAGTACCTTTGATTACCAATGCTGATACTTCTATAACACAAGCACACAAAAAAAAAAAAATGCTATGAACTGATGGCTTTTATTTTTTTCTCTGCTTGTTACAACAAATTATGGTGAATTATATTTAAAAAATGAATAGAAATGACCACAAAACAAAAGGTTTCCACATTTTAAGTGTCAGGTCATGGCATCTGTTAACTTTAACCAATACGAGTGCATAATAACGGCATCGGCCCCGATACCAGTATCGGTATTGGTGCATCCCTATTTTTCAAATCAGCCAATGGCCGCAAAAAAATTTGGAAATGTCATCTTCAACTAACCGGTTTTATTTCATAACTTTAAGCGACAACCCTCAAAAAAATTAATAATAATGATGTATACAATTCAATTTCTTTTCGATTCAATTCAGTTTATTAATAAAGCGTCAATTCACTACAGAGGTCATCTCAAGGCACTTTACAAGAAGAGTAATTTCAATATAATCATACAAACATTGCAATCAGATGAAAGGTGTTTTATTTAACGAATCCCTGCAGATTGCATCCAGTCATTGACTGGCAGCTTTTGAGAACGCCATTTATGTGAGTGGGCCTAGGTCCCCCCCATAACCACGCCCCTGCAGTGGAATGCCAAAACTTGCAGTCAATCATGTATATTAGAGATATAAAGAGAGACAATCGGCATCCGCTTACTTCCTGCGTCATTCCCTCTAAAAAACAGCCTCCTTCCATATATTTCAAAAGAAATCGTAAATTCAGCAATTTCTCAATATCCATTTTAATCTTCATGCCTCGTCTGACTGCACGTCACGGACAAAGCACCTTTGCTCATGAGCCTTCTCTTCAGGTTATATAGCAGTTTCTTTAAGTTAAATTCAAGTATTTTCAAGACCCTTTTAAGACCATTTATTTAAAAAAAGCATACCCATTTCATGGCATATTTCACAGGTAGAGAGAGAAAAACATCCAATCCTTGAACTTGTGTTCATTAATTTCTCAGAGAAATGTGGAATGTGTAAAAGCAAAGAAAAGTTGTTTTTTTTAATCATTTGTTACATATTTTCAACGTTAATCTTAATTTACTGAGTATTTTGACCTTTGAAGTTAAAGGCTGGATATGGAACATTTTCATAAAAAGCAACACTTAAAAAATTTTTGGATTTTAGAGGGTTGCAGAAGGAAATTTATATTTGAATTAAAGTATAATAAAACGTACATTTAAATCAGGCACGACAATCATGTTATATTTCCATCTACCAGCCAGTAGCGGCTGCAGGTTTCGTGTTGACAGATACAGTCTCTGATCCAGTTAAATGGTCGGCACAGCTCGGCTCACACTGGGAAGACCGCTGGGAGTCAGTAAGTCAAGCAGAGAACAGAAACTGGAGTAGTTTTAGGTGAAGCCTACACTAGACGGACCAACATAAAACATTTCCACTGCATCAAAAATGGGAAAACGGCGACTTTCCTCATGGATCGGTAAGCTAACTAACTTGCTAACTTTGCTAACGTTAGCTGTCAGTTAAACTCCTCTAAAATACATACATTCCTCACTGGACACAGTTCCGGTTGGTCACTGGACGTATATGCAGCGAACCAGGGAGCCGAACAGCTGGAATGATTGTTTTATTGTTGTAACTACAACCTAGATAAACCAGATGTCGCTGTCATGCTCATGTTCCATATACAACCTTTAAAGGGCCTTTATCATGCATCTGGTAATGCAATTTTCTCATAAAAAAACCCCCACCAGAGTGGTTTTTGGCTTAATTCACACATGTCTGAGGAATCCTCATGAATTCTGCTCTCTGAGCAGCTGCCCCTCCCTCTCATAGAAAATAGATTTCAACTAGTGACATCACTAGTTGAAAGTTGAGTGCTAGAGGTGTCTGCACCGCCCCTGCAGGCAGAGTGGCTTACCCCTGGTAGAATTTCAAACACACCCTCCTCATTCTCAAAGCTCATAGCTGCTTTGGTTTTTGGCAGCTTAAAGATTTTTTCCTTTCTCTAGTGAAAACGCCTGTTTGGCTGCATGGATTGCAGGATTTTATTCTACATTCCTAAAGAACAGCAGCTGGATCAAAGAACAAAGACGCCTGATGGACAGAGAAGTAAGTGGCTACATGCTAATGCTAATGTGTGTTAGCCATTTATCAAGCTGCTTATGTGATCTTATAAAAGCATTGTGTGGTTAATTAATTGATCTGTAGCATCTCAGAATGTTCAGTAAACGGGTGCAAACACCCACTTTTTATTTTATATACTCTGCTGGAAAGATTTGCTTAGGGGGGTTATAGAGAAATGAGTCGTTTCACTTTGTGGTCCAACATTAACTACAGGATACAAGTAAAATTTTAGGGCAAATTAATACTGTATAACACCAACGGTAATATTTTATCATATATACATCTATCCCAGAAGTTGAAAGCTGTAAATTAGCATGATATAGTCCCTTTAAATACAGCACCAATTTTAAGACCCAGATATCAAAATTATGATTTTTTTAAGACTTTTTAAAGGCATTATTGAGAAATAGATTAAAATTCAATGCTTTTAATGATGATTAAGACCTTGCAGGAAGTCTGTTAAAGAGGATTTCTTAAAAGTTGACTAAAGAGGTTCAGCAGCAGCTGCTTAATACTAACAAGCATGCCGCCATAGATGTTGACACATTATTACAGATCACAGTGCTTTGGCAAAAGCTAAAGTGAGCTGCAAATTTAGAACCTGAACCAACAGTGTATGACTGATAAAAGCATGTAGAAAAAACCCCTTTGTCCAGTCGTCTTATATTTGCAACTACAGAGTGTTGTACAAATGTTTGAAATCAAGGATTGGGTTATTTTACATTTGGCCTCATCTTTTTTTAATAATCCTCCTCAAGGGGAAATTACTGTGCATTTTTGTACTCAAGTTTAGACGGATGGATAATTTCAGAACTTGGTAAAGACAGAATATTTATACCAACTACAAATGGTTAAAAGCCCATGCTACTGATTACAAAAAGACAGCGACAACACAGTCGGTGGTGAGCAGGGCGGAACAGTAAAAAGGTCATGGGTCAGGACTGAAAACACATGTTGACATAAAAAGGTCATGCAGCAACAACAAAGCAGCAGATGCCTTCATTTTTTGACACACGTCAGCAAAAAGGTTTCCCATTCACATCCAAGGGTGGATTATTCTTTTTTTCATGCAGCTGTGACAGTTTTAAACCTGCATGTTCAGAATATTCTTCAGATGGTTGCTTAAACCCTGGAGACTCTGAAGGTCAGGTTAAGACCTCTAACCGGTTCTTGAATGTTTGCAGTGAATTTTAACGCTAAAAGAATCGACGGACATTAGGTGATGTTAGTTTCATAAGTAGTAAACGCGATACAAAGATCTCAGCATCAACCATTGAAAATGATTTGACAGAGAAAGTGACCAGTTCCAATTAACTCACCCAAATTATTTCTATTTGCTGAATGCCACAATAATATTAGAGAATATGCCAGAAAAAGTATTTATTAAGGTCTTTAAAATTCAGAACTTTACATACGTTTCCTTAGTGTTTGAATTCGAACTTAAAGACATAGTGTGTAATTTTCGGCCAGTAGGGGGCAGTGCTTACCTTAATTCTCACAAGCATGCGGTATCTGTGTCTTCGAGTAAGAAACTCAACAACGGAGGTCCAACTAGTGCTGTTTTCAAATGCTCAATTCCCTGTTAATTATCTATTTGCAGCAACATGACGAGCACATCAGTCTCTGTTTAATCGCTTGGAACTAGCGAAGAGGTAAAAATGTATTTATGGCGAAACTTTTTTTGCATTTTGAGGGGAAATCAATGTTTTAGAGGGTGACAATTTTTCGGGATCCCCAGGGGTCACGAGATTCCTGCAGGATTCCTGCGGGACGGGAGTCAATTTCACTGTTGGTAACGTGATTTGGACGGGACAGGAAATAATCCACGGGATCGGGTGGGAAATTGGAAATTTGATTTTTTTTTTTTCATTTATTTTGTCAGAGATCAGGGAATTAGCTTTAAAAAATGACGCTGCGATGCGGTGCCAATGTGTGTGGTTATTAACTGAGCTGCAAAATGCAATCTGACAGATCGCTATCTTTAGTTGAATTCCATGGGGTCTACTACACGGCACGCACCAAAACTGAAACTGCTACGTTGTTGCTACACCACCTGGATAAAGTGGTAAGCATAAGATGTCCAACTGAAAATTTGTGTATCTTAATAGTTTGGTAGTCAGAAGAGTCGAGTCCATTCATGGCGTGGGGTAAGGTGGCCAAACAACGAGAATGCAGGATATGGTTAAAGATGGCGGATAAAGCTAAATAGATGATCTTTGATACTTTCTAGGCTATGGTTTAAAGGGGGGCCGGGGAAGCAAGCGCCATAGGAGGTAAATTACTAATCTACGGGATTCGGGTCGGGACGGGAGTCTTTCTCTCGGGATTTTTTCGGGACAACATTTTTTTGGGGGGGGGCTGTCACGTGATCGGGACGTGACGGGAGTATTTTTCTGGGATCGGAACTGGAGCGACAATTGATTCCCGTGTCACCCTCTAGCATGTTCCGTGCGTTTTGTCCGTCCGGGCTCTTGTAGAAGTAAAGACGTCATCTAATATGGCTTTCCCCTGAAAAGAGGACCCGTGCATATGTATTTTAAAACTGATTTTTATAGTCATATTTTACAATATCGCCAATATTTTGCAATTAATGTGCTTTACGTAATTATTGTTACATAATATTTTAATGGCTAATTTCAAAGCTGTACTGCAAAAACTACACACTGTCACTTTAATGGCTTTCGTCAAAGGTTTTGGGTTTCTTTCCACAAGTTTCTAATAGGGCTGGGACGACGCGTCAATGTAATCGATTACGTCGACACGTAAAATACGTTGACGCAAAAAATGCGCGTCGATACTTTCGAAACAAACATGGCGGGAGCAAGTAGTGTCAGCATGAGTGAGTCAGCTGACTTAAATCCCACCATCCGAACTCGCAGTTTAAAGGTATGGAACTATTTTTTTTTTTTTTAAAAGGGAGCGATTTTGTTGTCTGCAGGCTTTGCAAAACGGAAATGGCTTATTATAAAAGCACGACGGCATCCAGGAGCAGTTCCAGCAAATGATTAAACACCGTAAGTTTTCAACTTTTTTAGTAACGGTATGTATTTTACCCTATAAATCACCCAAACACCCCCGCATAGAGGGCATATACTCATACACAGCTGCGTCTGGTGTATGTTACTGCGTTCTGTTTTGTTGGTTTTTATTTGTGACACGTGTTGGCAGAATGAGTCGGAATGCGCACAGACTGATTATGAGCAAAAGCAAAAAATGTGAGAGTTTATTTAGTCGCGGTAAACATGTTTAACAAAGGTAATGCACTACATACCCGCTTAATGTAGTCGTCGTGGACATTAATACAACATTGTTTAAGAGCGTGCAAAAACAAACTGACAACAAACTCTTGATTGTCACGTTTAATAACGCCTCATCCTGTTTGAATATTATTTTTTTACTTCATGCTTCTCCAGTTTGTCGGATTCAAAGTTGCCATCTAATAACTAGAAACATGTGCAGCATTTTATTGTAATGAACAGCGCCTCTCTCTATTTTGCACATCTTATGTCAAAAACAAGAAAAAATGCAGCAAAATAAATGGTTTTTGAGAATGAAGAGCACTTTTTTGCATCAAGTGAATGTTAAATTTACTTATATTTTGCGGGGTATTTTCTCTCGTTTATTCATATGATTTCTTTGCACAACATTTAACTTCTTGTTAAATGCATCCTCTAACATAAGATTGTACTAATACTACAACTTTATTTGGGATTTTTTTGTTTTTTACAATAAAAATGTGTTCAAATGAAGAAATTTGTTTTATCATTAGATTAATAGATGCATTGAAAAAATAATCTCTAGATTCATCGATTACAAATATAATCCTTTTGCTCAGCCATAGTTTCTAACAACAGTTTGCTGGAGTTCTGGCCCATTCCTCCTCGCAGAACTGAACCAGGTTTGTAGGCCTACAAACAGTCTACAGCAACATTTCTCAAACTTTTTACAGTGGGTACTACCTGAGAAAATGTCACGCTCTCCAAGTACCACGATCATGACCAACCTAAACATACAGTAGATAAGGCTTAACTAATTAAATATAGAAAATTAACAAAGGAGGCTTATCTACTCCATTAAGGATTACTTATTGGTAATTGTTGCCAGCCACACTGTGTGAATTATACATTTTTAAATTAATTTTATTTTCAAAAGATATTAAGAACTTTCCTCAAAGTACCACTAAGGAGAGCTTGGGTACCTCTTAGTACCTCTGAGATATTCCGGGAATATCGCTAACTATTCATAACAAAACATTGGTTAAATTAAGGAGTTTGGGGCAGATAATGCCTTATTACAGGCCGTAAATCTCCTGCCCCCTATGACTCCCATTATATGGAAATACGCTGATCGCGAATGGGTATAAACTTCCTCTGAAGTAGCTCCAAACTTGTCTGGGTGAGTAAATGAACGTAATAAATGCATTAAAATAATGTCCAGGTTGAAAAAATAGAGAAAAGAAAAAAAAAACGAACATCCTCTTTATTTGATGCCCTTAGAAAAAGAAGTGTTGTTGCAGCTCAAACTATGTAACGAATTCTTTAAGGAGTCGTAGATCGTTATGACTGTGGCACAACTCTGTTACAGAATGGGGAAAATGCACAAGATCAACAGCATCGCAGACAGAACAGTGAGAAACAAACACAAATGAGAGGTGGATTAGCAAAGGAAAAGGAGGAGGAACTCACAGGAAATCTGGCAGGAGGAGAGTAGAGGAGAAGAGGAGGAAGAGTGGGAGGAGTCAATCAGGTTTTTTGGCAGGTATGTGGTTTTTTTTCAGTGTCAGCAAACCAATCATCCGGTCAACGGAGAAGCTCATACTCACTTTGGTGCTTGTATTGTCCCTCCTCCAGCTTCTCCTCCGCCCCCTACGCCCGCTGCGTTCGCCCCGGCCGACGCCGAGGCCTTGCGGACCAGTCGGTACTGCATTTCGGCGGCCGCGGCGCTCGAGTAAGAGAGCGACTTGCCCAGGGGCGGTGGGTGTGGCGAGAGAGGCGAGAGAGGCGAGCGAGCCGTGGCGACGGAGGAGCCCAGTGGGGCATCAGTGGAGCGGGTGCGGTAAGGATAGGCGTGGTGGGGGGGCGCGGCGAAGCGGGGCAGGCGCGAGGACGAGGAGTGGTGGTGGTGGTGGTGGTGGTGATGGTGGGAGTGGTGGTGAGGCGGGGCAGAGGTCTGATTGGCGGTGGGACGATCCCTCCCGGGGGGAGGCGGCGGTGAGGAGGAGGTGGAGGAGGAGGATCGATGAAGGAAGGGGTGGTGGTGGTGGTGGGAGGAGCGGTGGTGGTGATGGTGGGGAGACTGGGAGGACTGGGAGCCGCCTTTTGCTGGTGTACAGGGTCTCCCAGCAGGAGGCTCAGGGGCCCCGCCTTTGTCAAAGTCTTCTCCGCCTGCCAGCAGGCTGTCATAGGACAGGCTGCCATTACGGGACGGGTGGTGAGGCGGGGGCGTCTGATTAGCCAAGCTTTTGAAGCTGGTGGAGGTGGTGGTAGCCTCGGAGACGTGATGAGACGCTGATGTGTGCGTGGAGCTGGAGGATCGGGACGCCACTCCCGAGAGCACGGCAGGGTCCGTGAACGAGGGGTATGAGCGCCCGCCCAGGGAGTAGCCAGGAATGCCTCCAGCCTCCCTCCCAGCGTCCGGCCGCTCCCCACCGCTGCCTCCTCCCGCCGCTCGGTCCGAGGAAGCTTCCCGTCGATCCAGGCTGGGCTGTGAACGGAAACCAGGCTGCTGACTGGCCTGGAGGAGGGAGGAGGTGGAGGAGGAGGAGTCCCTGGCGCTGCCAACGCTCTCCCCTCGACTTAACTAGAGGACGAAGAAGAGGAAAGGAAGATTAAACAAGATGCTTAGCAGGTGAGGGAGTAAAACAGTGTTACACATCTTCAAACTTCCTGTATATGAAGCTTCTGCTCATTTTCTTTACCCTGAAACTACTTGAATACTACAGGAGCACTTCATAGTTACAACATTCAAAATCGAACGTGCGATTGCCTTTTCTTTCACTTTTAAATGATCACTTCTATTCCCCATTAATACACCATAAAAACCAAAGTGATGAAATAATTTTATTCAGAAAATGGGGCTTAAGTACAGATCCTTTAAAATGCGGACCCCTAGTGGCCTGAGGTGGAATGGCAAGGGGGTCTTTAATTAAAAAAAAAAAGAAAAAAATCCCTCAGACTTCTATTGAATGTGACCGAGACAGTCTTTCTGTGTAAATATGTCAAGATGTGCTCAATAAAGTTATAATATACATTAGGGATGTGTATTGGCAAGAATCAGTCGATACGATGTGTATCAATATACAGAGAAAACAATACGATATATCAAGATCTGCTGAGTAATACTATATATTGCGATTTTCAAAACTGAATTTAACAGTAGAAACCTGTCACAGCGTCCTAAACACTCCAGTATGTTTAATCCATAACTCATTCAGTTTTTTTTAATAGTTTTAGTTGATCTACTGGAACGAAAGAGGGGGGAAAAAGCCACCAAATACCAGCCCTACATTCAATTTTACTGCCAAAATGATTGCGGTTCATCAGAATTTCATTGACTTTCTAAAAAATAAAAATAGCTTTTTTTTGCTCTGGAATATCGATATATCGTGACACAAAATATTGCAATATATTGGCATATCAATATTTTCTTACATCCCTAGTATACATGTACATTTTTGCATGTACTGTTTGTATCTGTTGAATTCCTCTGTATACTTAATTTGTTATGTTGTATACTTGCTATTTGTAGACTAAAATTATTTTTTCCTTGCACACACTATGTAGAAATACTCCTCTCTAGTCAATCATTTAATACGACGGTGTAATACGAAATCTGAACGCATGGAACCACATTACCTCACGTTGCTCTGTAGTCCAATCTTTTAGTTTGCTTGCAAATTGAAGTTTTTTTTCTCTCCATTTAAGCCTAGTTTATAGTTCTCCGTCAGCAAATTTGCACCCAGACGCATTGATGTAGATGTTTTTCGCTCAGACTTTTCCGTGTGTGTGTCGGTGCTGCAAAGCAATTCTCTACCAGGACAGCAGGGGGTGTTGATTTTTGTTCTGAGTTCATTTTTTTCTTCAGCTTGTGAACGCATTCCCCCCCTCAAGGAGCAATGGACGACAGAAAGTGAGTTTTGACTGACTCGCTCGTCTTTGTCGTCTATTTCCTTTCTGTGTCTAATACAGAGAACTTGGAGAAACTATTCAAGTGCAGCAAGCATGCACAACCAAACGCATTTTAAGAGAAATTACACAGTTTCTCAGGGAACGAGAAGCTTTAATAATGCGTCTGAGGGTTATTAATCCGATTTTTGTAGTTTGTGCTTGACAAAAGTCTCAAACTGACTAAGATCTTCTCGACAATCTCAGAATTTTTGTCTCTCAAACATTGTTGTTTAAGAAATGAGAATAGACTGATTGCATCCGTTGGGGTTCAATCACATGCATCTGGCGGGAAGATAATCTCCCTTGAAGTAATTATCCAAAATGAACATTTTCTTACTTTGATCCAGAGGGCAACCTTTATTTGTAGCCAGGCAGCGTATAAATAACAAAGATGTGGGGAACTTATTCCTCCAATAATGAACACGTTTTTGTTCTGTGAACAAAGTTATTTAATTTGAAGAAATGGGAAGAACATTAGATCTGAAGGGAGGTCCTGTCACTGATTTACATCAATCTCAGTTTGAATTATATTAAGGGAGATTTTGTTTTGTGCTCAGTCTGACTGTAGTACAGGAGATTTATTAGAATATAAACACTTCTATTTCAGATCACAAAAAAAACAAACAATAGATCAGACAGTAAGCTTGTTTCAGAACCGAAGGTTTAGTTTTCTTCCAGCTGCTTCAAATATGGATGGAGGATACAGGATGAAGGCTGTTAGGAGGACATTATTAAAACTGATGGTGACAGTAACAGGGGACGGAGCTACAAGTGACAAAGGAGGTAATTGTTATGGCATAATATTCAGAAAGGAAAACTAAGATGGGTTTTGGACAATCAACTGTGGAGAAACTGGGGAGGGCGGTTCTGCTGGAGAGTCAGGAGAATCTGGACCAGACATGGGCACAAACACTGAGTTAAATTCATCTCAATCAATCGTAAATCAATAAAAGAGGGGAAATGAAGCTTTTAAATACTCTTGTGATTTTCTTTTTTTAATTGTCCACCTACAAAGAATGCAGAGGTCTGTGATTTTCATCAAAGCTACATCCTAACTGAAAAAACATCCATAAAAATCACATTGTTTTATTTTTTTAAATAATTAATTTGCATCTTATTAGGTGAAATCAGTATTTGCCTATATTCCTTATAGCTGGTTTGTCAGTTGATCAAACTGCTCAGTAAGAAGGCAACAACTGTTGGAACATGGAAGAAAAGCGAGACGAGTGTCAATCTCCGTCTGACCGGAGCTCCATGAGAGCTCTCGCCTTGCGGAGTAACAATAAACCATCAAAAACGCGAGGAATCAGCCCAGAACTATACGAGAAGACCTCGTCAATAACTTGAGATCTAGGAGAAGTCTCAAGGGTTATTATTAGTTTTCACCATCAGAACCGGAACGCCCCGATAACCGCGTGTCTCCGCTTCATCGGCCATTTCAGGAGCCAACAGAGTAGTTGAAGTGGGGTATGCACTGGTTAATGGCCAGATGTAGTCAGATCAAACAGAAATGCAGCAACAAAACTGTGTGGTTGCCGGGCATCTGCGGCAGATTACTAATTTCCTAAGGCGCCATAGATTTTTTCTATAAAATATTTAATTTTGATATCACTAGTTCGAAAGGTTGTAGCTTTAATATGGTTATAGAGAAAGGCATATTGTATGCGAGAAAAATCTTCAGTATGATCCAGTTTGTGATGGGAGCACTTAATTACATATTATGACATCATCAGGCGTTGGCAATATTGCATTGGATGATTTTACACGATTATCTTTTACATTGCTCAAAACTTTTATTTTATTTTGAATATTTATATTTTTTATGTATATTTTTCTATATATGTATTTTCTACATCTATATACAAAACATTTCCAAGAACAGGTGTACATATCTGTTTATGTCCTTTGTTATGAGTCTCTTAGTCTATTTACTATATAAAAAACAAAGAAAATTATTGGGCCCAGAGTTTTACAGATCCGTCCCCAAAATAACCAACCAGCTCATCGAATCGTTTAATCCGCTGGTGATAATCCTCTTCCTCATCCGTCAAGCAAACCTCACCACCATTATAATCGTCATATGCAGCGGTACCATGAACTTTACTGCTTTTTACTAGCTTATTAGCAGTCTGTTTTCACTTGCGTTTTCCACTCCCTGTCGCCATTTCCATGGGTTTTTAAATTTCTGTTACCTCTGTCACGATTAGCGTTGTTATGACCACCTCTGCTACCCGGTCAAATAATTTCCTCACGCTGGGAGAAAATGACACACAGTTTTGGACCTGGAATGTTCTGTGTGTGGAGCATCATGACGAACAAGACTGGCCAGCTGTGTCAGTGTCCTTTTAAAGTCTCACTTTCTTTCTCCCTGGACAACAGAACATATCAATCAGAGGGTAAATATTCCTCTTCAGAATCTAAATCGGCCATTACTTCACGGCGCAGAACTCTGACATCTCGGCATCATAAGTTTTATCTTTCTAAAATTCGCTCACTCTATGCCGTGACTGCCGGCGCAGCCTATAAAAGCTGAAAGATCTGGTCAAATTACCCTGATGTTCCGATAGTGGCAACGTGCCTATAGTAACACTATTATGTGGTAATAGATGAAAATCATGCAGTAATGTCTCCGCGCTCAAGCCAGCAAGTGTCCAAGTTTAGCAACAACCATCTGGATCAGAGTTTTCGAGCTCCAGACCTCCAGGGCCACTTTCCTGCCCGTTTTAGGTGAGTCTCTGCTCCAACACAGCTTTTTCAAATGATCCAACTACCTCCTCAGCATAAATAATAATCTGATAAATAAATAATAATCTGATCTGAATGAACAAGAGAAGGCATAGGAGACCTCCGTGGGGTCAGATGAAACCATAATAGATTTGTTTTTGTCATATAAAATCCACTTGTGTTCGGGAGAACAAGAAGGATGAGGAACAGATCCAGGGAACAGAATCTCAAATTTTGCTCTTCTCCAAAATGGAGAGAACGACTACGGTGTTGAATCGAGGTTGATGGGATAGTGTACCGCCAGATTTTGGGCTTCAACCTCCTTTTCTTGTTAGGGCCGCTGATTCTAGGTCTTCCAATGAACCACTCGAGCGTCTCCGTAAGAAGCATGTTTTAAGCTCCTACAGTGACCGAGTTCGTCTCCAGAACCCTACAGAAGATCTTTAGATAGAGCTGAACCCAGAAATCTTTATGTTTTGGAGATTATCTGCATGAACCAGGTCGTAAACTACACGAAACATCTGACCTCCGTTACGTATTTCGTACGATAGGAAAATGGAACCTAATATTTCGTTTTTACAGTATTTCATTTACAGTTGAGGTCTAACTACGATGGGAATTACAGACCTCTCCATTCTTTATTATTGGGAAAACTTGAATTCGGTTGTTTATGAAACAAGTATTTTCCCCTACTGTAGATGCTGTCTACTTAACAGCTATATGTGGTAATTATTATCTGGGACGGTTTCTGGTCAGTTTTTTTGAGCCATGTCCAGATCAAACAGAACGGGAAAGGACATCAATCTAAAAGAGAAGGAGAAATACTTTTAAAATAATCACTTACTGATACTGATCAAAAGTAAGCCACTGAGTAACGAAACCAAGATGGCCAACGGAAAATCAAAAGGAAAAAAAACAAACAAATGGAGATGCATTAGATTGATGTGATAAAATCTGCAGAAATAAGGACAAATGGAGCTGAAAGACACACAGCAGGTTCTCTCTGGCGTCTGTAGAGCCGCCCTGCCTTTCATCTGGCTGCCTGTGGATTACCTGGTTGGCGTAAGCATGAGTGAGTGTCGTGTGGTTCTTTCCCGGGCTGTAGGTGGGCCTGTACTTGTACATGGTGGGGGTGGGAGGAGCTTTGCTCAGCAGGCTGCACTCTGCAGGAAGGCATCAGAGAAAAACCAGACATGTTTCATTCCTTCCTGGCAGAGGAGGAGGTCGGTCAGGACGTCACGTTACCTTCCATGTTCCTTTGGCTGATTCCAGGGTAACGCAGCTCCGGTTTAGGAGGGGGAGGAGGCTCGGCGTCACATGACTGACTCTCCATCATCTCAAGACTGGACTTGGACTGCAGAACAGAAGGAGGCATGATAAATGCTTAGGGGCCTGATTTATCAAAAAAACAAATCAAAAGCGCAACACTGCGTGCACCGGAATAATTTGTTGACAGTGGGTTGTCCTTCATTTACAGGCGATCAACTAAGATTGAATGAGCAATTCATAACAGGCGTAAGGAGCAGTATTCAGAAGAGGACTTTGCGCCTGCTGCTGTGTGCGCCAGCCTTTCTGCCCCATGCACTGCTCTACAGCCAGAGATGGAGGGAATAGTGGCCAAAACGGGAAAAATCCATGGGTCAAGTCTATAGCTACTATTAGGCTAGAATTTCTGTGAATTATACTTTTTTTTTTGTCACGGACTAAATGCATGCAATGGAAATGCGCCGCTTCTGCTCCATGCAAACACAGCTCGTCCAGAACCAGGGTGCATGCTCGCAGTCCTGAGATATCCATATTATACCACTATTGTTGAAATGCACTGCACTTTATCACAGCCTCTGTTGAATTAAAATTAAGGTAAAACGTGTAACACACAATTCCTGCAAAAATCTGCCATCTACAGAGCATCTCAGAAATTAAAGTATCTAAAAATACAGAACTAGATGGCATTTGAGCTTTGGATGCATCTAAATCTTTGAGGTGTTTTACTGAAGGCTGTACATTTACAAATTAATTAAATCTGGCTTTTGTATGTATTGTGAAATGTATACATTTTGTTTTAAAAAATATTATATATGGAATGGTCATTGTGGTATAGTATATGATCAATGTAATTCATTAACTGCACCCCAGGAAGATCAGTAACCACTCTGGTGGGGACCAATGGAGATCCAAACAAACAAACAGCAGGTGTGTGTATATATATATATATATATATATATATATATATATATATATATACACATATACACACACACATATATACACACACATATATACACACACACACATATACATACATATATACACACACGGTGGCGCAGTGGTTAGCACCGTTCCCAAATTGATATTTATAAAATATAAATTTGTAACATTAGCAAAATTTAGGAGGCTAGAAGAAAATGTCTCCTTTTATTCTGGTGCTACAGTCCTAGACCCTGGCTCCTTTTAGGCCCTCTTTATTAACCTCCTGGAGGCGCCCTCTAAAAACTCACATAAGTCTCTGTGCCAGGAGAGAGTGAAAAAGTATTTTTTGTCACTTTGGTCACGGGAAATCATTGATTCTGTTTTCATCATTGGTTCGGTTTTGACGCTGTAACTTTGGTTTTTGCCGGGCCAAAAGCATGACAAACTGCATTCTAAGGAGCTGGAAAAAGGGTTAGGGTTATCCACAAAATTAATTTTGTGGATGTAAAAAGTAATTGAAACTCAAGGTTGTGTCTGTCACAAACAGAAAGCTGCTGCTGTGCCCGTGCAGATTGTGTCGCTGGTTTATAGATTAGGCTACTCTCCCTCTCTTTTTGTGGTGTTGAGGAAGTCTTAACGAAAGATTTTGACAATCTTCTGCAATGTCTTACCCCGTGGTTCATAGTCAAACTGGTTAACACGTGAAACCTTCCCGTTACGTATGAAGCCACCCACCACCAAAAAATACTTTCTCATGGGACCAATACAAATCATATAGGTAACCTATTTTGTATTCAAAACTGCAAATTTCATCACATGGTGATGATTTTCATGACTGGAATCACTCACTGTAACCTATAGCGCCTTCCTTGACAAAATGCAAATGTAACATTTCAATATCCGTCCCTCTCATAAGAAACTGAGTGAACATGATATGCAACACCGTCAGATATAGGGCTGTAGCGATACATTAATCTCACAATAAGATACACGATATTCAACCAATGATACGATTCGACATAATTCGATACACATGCATCATTTTCTGAACGATTTAAAGGGAACAGAGTGATTTTGGTGACGTCTTGTGAATGTTCCATTTGGATTGAAACAATTGAACTGAAAACTAAAAGCTAAACTAAAATTAGACAATATATGTATCTGACTTGGAAGGAGTCTACAAGCTTATAAATGTTGGACAAAATTATACTATGATACTATGAGTAAGATTAAATATTGTGATATTGAAAACTGAATTTAACTGTACAAAAACTGTTAAAAGCACTCCACTCTGTTTCATCCTTAACACACACAGCTTCATTACTTGATCCAGTTGATCAGCTGGAACGAAGATGAAAACAGCCGCCAACTTGTGGTCTTACTTTAAATTTTACAAAAAAATACCGTAATTAATGGTTCATTCAAATTCTTAAAATAAAAAAACAAAATAGTTAAAAAACAAAAATTTGTTTTGCTTTTGACCATCGATATAATATTTTGCGGATCAATATTTTACATCTCTAACAGATATAGGATAATGAAAGGGAGAATCAAAATGTGTCAAAGATGCGTTAGAGTTGTGATAATTGGATAAAGTCGCAAGACAACTGATTGGACTGTTAATTAATATTACATCAGAATGTATGTGAATTATAGGTTATTCGTTGGTCAGTGATGAATTTATATTGAATGTGACAGCGCACGGTTAAGACAAACCTTTCAGAGGCACCAAAACAGCCGGTGCAAAAAGTTTCATGTTTGATAGGTCACTGCGCATGCATGGAGCAGCTGCTTCTCTCCTCACAATATTTTTTTGTCTTTTGACAGAAACCCCCACATTGCATAATCCTCAAGGGCAAAAGAGATAAAAGGATTGAGCGCATCTTGCAGCGGGTTTAACAGGTGCAGTCTTGTCTGCGCGTGGTTAGTAAATCAGCTGCTGCTTGCTTTTAAAAATCGGCCGCTGAGAGGTTTGCGGCAGTTTATTGCAAGCGCCAAACTTTGACTAATCAAGCCCTTGGTGTTTTTTACTGCTTCCTAACGAAAAAAAAAACAAAACAAAAAAACCCCACAATGATCCTTTAGACCAGAGATGTCCAAAGTGCGGCCCGGGGGCCACTTACGGCCCTTGGACTGATTTTGCATGACCCTTGACCACAATTAAAGATTGGTACTTTCTGCAATTGGTACCATACAAACAAATGATTCATTCAGAGACTTCTTATAAGGGCATACTTTCGTTGACAAATTAAAAGGGTTATAAAATGATCCATGGTACAAAATGAATTAACTAATCTTTTAATATTCATTTTTTTGGTTTCATTTTTTAATTTCATTGCGTGAACAACTAACACACAAGCAGCTGCTGTTATTTCTGCTGCCCCTCTGAGTATTTGAAAATTATTTATTTTCATAGGGCAAACCTTCAAAGCCCTCTACTTTGAATCTACAATCCTTTAGAAATCTATTTTTAAAAGAATTCCTAATTTGTGTTTCATTAAAATACTACTGTTTAATTTATTGTTAAGCAGGTAAAAAACAAAAACTTTTTTTACGTTGACGAAGAAAGCGTATTTTTGCTGGTTTTTGACCGGTTTTGGCCGTTGTAGCAAAAAGTTTGGACATCCTATGTTAGTGGTTAAACCAGCAGCCTTCCCATATTCAAAAATATCCACTGCCAATTTGAATGTAGAGCACAACATGCATTTAAAACATTTGGTTAGCAGCAGGCTGAAGAGTTTCCTCCCACTAATTCTGACTGGTGATAAACTCTAGATCCTACACCGCAGCAGCTGTGCAGGCTCTCACCCTGTGCAGGTCTCCCTGGATGCCGTTGTCCAGGATCTTGGCTGCCAGCTGAGCCTCGGTGAGCTGCAGCTGCAGAAATGGAGGCTGCACGCTCACATTCTGCGAACACTTCCTCCTCCCCAGGTACCTGCAGAGACAGCATGGTGGCAATACTAACCAGCACACAGAGGGGTAGACTCGTGCTACAAGGCAGAGGCGCAATGAGTGAACACAGACACTCTCAGAGCAGTCACAGATATAATAGAATCAATTATTCCATTATTTCAGAGCTCAGTGCTGCTGTCTATCAAGCATTAAGCACGTCCATCACCCGACCTGGATAAAATTAATAATTTTCCTGAATCCTATCTGCTTAAAGAAATTGTAGATCATAATCAAAGTATCCTGGGCTTCCTGAACAACCCAGCACAACCACAAGGAGCCCAGACAAAGTTTTTTATGGCTCTTATTTAACATAATTTCCAGAGGAACTGAATTTCAATAGCTTTAAGCAATAATCATAAAAATGACCAGTTTAAGTTAAACACTGTGTGTAAGAATTGTATGGCTTCAATGTTTTTTTAAACAAATCACAAATAAATTAACCTCCTGGTGATTTTCCAGTTCAGATATGCAGCTATAAAAATCATACCTTAATTTTTGCAAATTACATTTCATCTTCATTGCGTCTTTTTATTATTATTTAAGATTTAGAAACCGAGAACAAATTTCAGTCATGTTTTTTAGGCTGAATTATTTTAAAACTGACCTGAAGCTCAAAGTCGATAATTAAAAGAAGGCACTGCCATAAAACATTCCCTTTAAAGGCTGCATGTTGTATTTTGCTGAATGATTGTTAGGAACGAATGGCTGCATGAAAACTGACTCAGTGTATTTACATACGGCTACCTGATGCTAACTGAGTACGAACTGCAAAACTCTTGTTGGGTATTTTTGTTCCTCAAATGCTTCACGTAGAAAACCTTTTCACTAAATCTTTAAACAAGCAAGAATCTGCTACCAAATCTTCAAATAAAATAAAGAAAACCATTCAAAAAGGATCTATTTGAGCATCCTGGCCTTATGCATGCAGATTTCTGACAGACGAGGCATTGCTGATGGGCAAACGTATGATTTCCTGAGATACTATAAATGAATCAAAGTTAACTTTTTGAATTTAACTCTGTACCTGCAGGGATTGTTTAAAATACCCACCTGGGTGCCTGGGAGCTGCAGAGAACATGAGACACATTCTTCCAACAGCCGTTAGTGAAAGGATTCACTCCCCCTCGAAACTTTCCCGTCACCTGAAGTAAGAGTGACAGCTCGTCTGAACAAACCTCCAAAACTGAAAACCTCGTGAGTGGTCCTCTGAGTTATCAGTCCTCTGTGTTTCCTACCTGCTCATTGGTTGTCCTGCCCCTGGCCACGAGCACGACGTGGAAGCCAGTGAGCCCGGCGACGGGGATGAAAAATAAGCCCGCGACACACATTACAGCCAGCCTGGGAGCGGGGAGTCAAGGAGAACGTCTGAACGTCGCAGGGCTGCAGCTACCTCTGAATCGACCTCTACCTCGATTTCAACGAAGCGGCCATGCTGAAAAGACTTTAAAAGGATACGTAACAATGGCATGCAGGTGGTCAATGCTCTGCCGGTGGTAGAGAACGAAGAGCAGGCCGAACCCGAACACGGCCATGATGTGAGCCGTCAGAGACAGCAGGAACAGGAAGAAGTAGCGGTAGTTTCTCCTGCCGATGCAGTTGTTCACCCACGGGCAGTGATGGTCGAACTCCTGCAAAGTCACGGTTAAAACAGGATTCATTTCAGTTCTGTTGGTACTACTGCTGCATTAAAGTTCTGAGCTCATAGACGCATGACAGTGAGCACACAAAATGGTTGAAAGTGGTCAGCAGAACGCATGCAGCTCTGAAGCAGTTGAAAAGTTGTCGTTTTTCATTTAATGGGAAAGAAACTAATCAAACCTGAAGCAATTTTTCATTCAAGTATATGCAAGTTTCTTTTTGTTTAATACTAAATGTATAAATGGGTAGGGATGGGTACCTTTCACATTTTAATTGATATGGTACAAATTCACGATACCTAGGAATCAATACCGGTACTTAACTGTACCATTTTTTTATAGTTCTGAGTGTTTAAGGGTGCTTTCACACCGGTTAGTCTGCTGGAATCGACTAACATTGTTGCAACTCTGAGCTGGTGCAGTTCGTGTCCACGCTGCACTTTTGAAAAAAGAAATAAACCTTTTTAAGTTGAGTATATCCCCCTTTGCATGTGGTGGCGCTGTAGCAAGAATTGCCAAAAGAAAGTCCAAGAAAAAGACGAACAGGAAACTGATGCCTGATGTCACTCATTCCGTATTGGTCCCGCAGAAGACGCGGTGAATGGAGCTGCGATCGGGGCAGTCATCGCCTTCCACACGCGGAAAAGCTGTAGCGAGCCTGCTGTGCCGTGGAGCAAGAAGGCTGGTAGCAGCAGAGAAAAAACGAGGTCTCTGCGGTGATCAGAGAGCGGGTTTGGCTACATCGGCATGGGAGGCTGCAGAGTCGGGGCCCCACAGACTGGATGATCGCTGCTAAGATCAATACCGGTTTGAGGAACATAGATCGGGACATGGAGGCACGAACAGATCAAAGTCTGAGAGATGTGAGGTGAGTGCAAAGTCTTTTAACTTTTAAGAGGATCTGTGTTGTCATGATGACTTCATGACTCATTTTGCTGGAGCTTTTGTGAAATTGTAACGCAACCATCCTGTTCTGGGCCGTACTGACCCGACTCGTTCCGATTCGTCATTTTTTTAGTATCGTTTAGCCCCCAAATCGGCCCGGAAGACAATCAAGAAGCACTTCCGAGGAGTTCGTAAATCCAAAGAGGTTATAAACATGGTCAAATTAAAGTGTTATGGTGCAGATTAATCCTCATTACAAGCGGCATCTGGACTGCCCAGAGCACTCCTGTTCTATGGATAAAGCTGATCAAGACCGGATGTAGAAATACTGCTGAACAGCTCAAACTGGCTCCAAACTTCTTAGAGTGGGTGAAAAAACATAAAAATTGATCAAAATACGGTCCAGGTTGAAAGAAAAAAATTAATTTTCTTTAGGAATATTCATATGACTGATTTTTTTTTAAACTTACTGAGGCATCCCACTGAGACAATCTCAGCCAACGTCTATTCTTAAAAGATTGAGACAACCATCCTGCTCAGGATGCAAAGCGTTCCATTCAGGTGTTCTGAGACTTTCAAGGATCAGAGGAGGCTGATCAATACCGACACCTCCTAACCAAGCTTTAAAGGAGAGGTGAATTTTTCAGACGGGTTATTCTGGAAAACGCTCACGTCTAAGAAAGGAGTCTTTCGAGGAAGAGGGAGCGCCAACTCATTTGGTGTATAGACAAAGAGAATCGAGGACAAACAAATGAAAAGCGGCTGTTGTGTTTTTGTCTCCTCGCACGCACCTCCACGCAGTTGTCACAGACGGAGCAGTGAGAGCAACGCGGCGGTCTGTAGAAGCGGCAGGTTGAGCACCATTTCATCCTGACCTGGATCCCCCTGATCTCCACCGTCTTGTAGAGCGGAGCACGGAAATCGTCCTCCTTGTCCTCATCTTCCTCCGCTGCATGAAAGACACACATTTAGTCACACGTGTATAAACTCCCAGGCATCTCCGACCTCCACTGTAAATCCTCTGAATCATCGGTCTGAATCTGGGGTGCCAAAAGTGGGGCCAGCGGGACAAAGCTAGACCCGGCAAGCAATTTAATTTGGCCCACCAGGAAATACTCTAGATATTACAATAAAATCCACTTAAATCAGAGATTGAATTTAATGTGCATCATGATAACTACTCTAATACTACTATTGATAATTGGACCCAATAAACAAACAAACATTTGGTTCATACGGTCTTCATTCATTGTGCTTGCATTATATGTTAAGCATCACAAATTAGGTTTAATTTCAAAAACAAGCTACTAAAGGGGGCTTTTAGACTAGATGTGTGCACCTATTTACAAATGCACACTTTATAAGACCAGACCAGTCATATTTTATCAATTTATACAATGTCCCATGAGTCTTTGCTGCTGCCCCTGACAGGATCAAACTCCTCCAAGTTCGTCTGTCACCACTCAGGCTGCCAACTTAAGCAGCAAATAACATTGAGCTGCATTGTCAATGGCACACAGACTGAATTTTTTTTTTAAAGCCGTGAAGAAAATTTGTTTTTCACTGACATCAATACTGAATCAAACACTGATGTTTAGATTCGTGTTTTAAATTGCTATTAATGATAGGTCTGCCACAAACGATTATTTTGATAATCACTATTTTGCAGATTAGTCGACTAATCGGTCAGCTGCTGGGTTACCTCCAAGTGTTATGTAGTATCTAAAATAGTTATTTTTAAGATGGCTCAATTAACATTTAAGAACTATATAAAGAATAAATCTTTAGTGTTACAGCAGACACACGACGTGTGCTAAGCAGTAGTGAAATTACCATCAACACGGTTAATGTAGCTATCAAATAATACAAGAGCTTCATCAAAACTATTGAATGATCCTTACAGAAAAATTGTCCCTGCCCACAGACATTTAACATTTAAAGTCAGAGTAAACATTACATTCTGACAAAATAAGTATTTTAATTCAATGATGAGAATATTAAGCAGCAGTATTTTTTTGTGACACCTGCAACTTGATGTCCTCTAAGCAGCGGCTCAGGCCGTAGAGGACGTCATATGAGACAATCTGGACATTTTCATCAATCTATGAATACCCCTGTAAAAGAGAAAAATCGCTCTACTGTTGATGCTAATGTTAGCAGCTAACTAGCTCACAGAGGCTACTGTCCGTGTTTTCGTCAGCCACAGCAGGCACCCTTTAAGAACCTCAAACAACTCTGCCGTACTGCCGTAAGCAGAGATTTGCTTTGGGAATTTAGCGTACCACATGCTTCTCTTTTTATTTAATAAAACTCTCCATAATTTTAGAGCTACGTTTTCGGCTTCTGGTGACGCTGCAGCTAAGCCCGACTGCCACAACTGCGCACGCGTGTGAGGGGCAGAAAGGCAGACAGAGCAGATAAAGGGACAGCGCCCGGTTTAAGAGGAAAACAAAGCTTTAGAAAAATAAATAACTAGAATTTTGACGACAATTTTACTTGTTGACTTGAGTTGACGAATCGTGGCAGCCCTAATAAATGACTAATTTTGTTTAATCTCATGTACACTCAACGGAAGGTTAAATAACTATAATAAATTACAGTACTTTTCTATACAAATAGTATTTTTATTTTGTGTAAATATTACATTTGGCCCACAGTTCTCCGATAGCTTTTAATTTTGGCATTCGGAGGGAAAACTTTTCGGCAGCCCCTTTCTAAATAAACAGCCAGTTCGTGATAAAACCAGTGGGGAAAGTTGGTAGCTCGACTGGTTTCTACCTGGTGATCAACCTAAGACATCCACCCTCTTATGCACTCACCTCTTGGGAAGATGCCTGGATCCATGAATGTGGCCATGCAGAAGTTAGCCAACACAAACAAGAAGATAACGCCATTGTAGATGGGCACAGCGACAGAGAAGCGCTCAGAAAGCCAGGGACACCTGGAACCCCAACAGCACCACGTCAGACAGGTATCAGGTCACTCTACCAACACACGTAAAAACAGTCGGAAAGGAAAGCAGACGGGAGGCAAGCTACTGAGCCCAAGCTGTTTATCTTGCTTATAACTTTCAGTACTTAGAATAGATTAGAAAAGATATTTTTTTTGCCCCACAAGGGGAGATTCAGTCGTAATAGCAGCAAAGTGGCAGGAAATACAAACATTATAATTTAGAAGTAGAAAGGTATTAAAAAAAAAGGGAATACCCAGATTAGAACGAGCAATTAGAGAAAAAAAAATATGTACAGAAGGTACAGGTGTGCATTAAACAAGCAAACATATTCGCAGAATATAAACTGATGTGAAAATAACAGCAAAGAAATGTTAATTTCACTCAAACTCAGAAGTATTCTGGTACGATGTGGACTTTGAGCCGTTTTTTTTCCAACTCTGAAACATGGTGAGGACTCAAATTTTTATAAAGTCTTTGTTGATATTGCTGCCATTATTTTCTTTAATCTCCATAACCCTATTTTTTGGCATTTTAAGGGCGTCATTACTCGCCAACATTGCAGAACTATAAGACGAGATCCCAACAAAGTGTGGGCCTATGGCTAGTTCACAGTACCATAACAAAGTTTTCAGTCTACAACAAGTACTTTTCCATATGAACTTATGTTTACTTAAATTATTTTGTTTACCCATTTATCTAAAAACAGGCATAGAAACCTAAAAGTTGAACAAAAACGTCATAGAAATGACTCCACATCGTACTCCTCTGTTAAGGCCACCTACTCCATAATCCACCTAGTTTTTTCACCGCAGTAGACAACAGGAACGTTCAGCTTCTGCAGTCCGTTACGAGGGGTGCACCGATCTGACTTTTTCAGTCCCGATGCCGCTTCCTGGACTTTGTGTATCTGTCGATACAGATACCAATCAGATACTATTGTTGAATTAGTAAACCGTATACCTTCCGCCTTATATCTTTCTTGAACAGACCAAATGCACCAGATTTTACTTACTAAACTTACTCAGCTTCTATGCTCCTCAAATGTGGAATAAACTTCCAGACGAATGCAAAAACGCTGAATCGCTAGGCTCTTTTAAATCAAAGATAAAAACTTGACTATTCAGAGCTGCAATTGAATCTTAAATTGCGCTTTCTGATCACTTTTTGTTTTGTTTACCCGATTGTGTTTTTTCTGTTTTAATTGCATAAATTTGTTCCTTAAATTATTTTTTTATTGTTGTGGTTTAATTTCTATTCTGACTTTATTATCTCTTTTTTAAGTGATTGTGTATTAATTACATACATTTGTTCGTTAGATTATCTTTTCTTACTGATTGATTACTGTTAAACTTATGTTTTGTTTGTAATCATGTGGTTTCATTATCACTGAATCATGTAAAGCACCTTGAATTGCCTTGTGTTGAAAGTGTGCTATACAAATAAAATCGCCTTGCCTTGCCTAAACATAACTAAGACAAAATAACAGATGTAAAATATAAAATGACCACAAAACAAAAATTTTGAAAAATTTATTTTTTTTGTGTGTGATTTTATTGCAGATTGTCCACATTTTAAGTATCGGTTCATGGTATCGGTTAACTTTAACCCATGTATATTAGACGGTATCGGGGCCGATACCCGATACTGGTATCGGTGCATCCCTATCCGTTACACCTGGATTAGTTTGAGTATGTGCAACCTACGGATTTTCAATTAGAATATAAAGAGATGCAGACTGCAGCTCTGTTAAAAAGCTGGCCTGCTAGCAAGAAGACATCCAAACAAACAATGTATTTTCTCAATTTTTGTTCCATAAAGGAAAATATCTGCTGAGGAGGATCCTAAAAACCTTCTTTGACTCTGTGGTAGCATCAGATGAAGCATCTAATGAGCAGAGTGTCCCAAGTTGTTGCTGAGCTGCAGAGCTCCTTCAGTGACAGACCGTTGCACCCTAGGTGCATGAAGAAGCGTGCGTCTTCACAGGTCCTTCCTCCATGCGGCTGTTAAACTTTACAAACGAAACTGCTCCCAAAAACCCTAATGTTTACTTCCCTGCTGTCATTTGCACAATTTAACTCACCGAAATACCATTCTGCTGCAGTTTTTTTTTTTTTTACAGTTTATATTCCACTAACTTCTTGGCAATTATTGTTTACCTTTTAATGCACAGCTACACATGCACATTCTGTACATTCTCTTTCATTTTAATCATACTACTCTGTCTCACATACTAATCAGAGTATGCCACTATTTTTAAAACTGCACAGTAGTCTGGTTTGGTCATTTGTGTCGTTTTAGTCTTAATTCTTAAATTCTGCTTTTTTTAAACTGTATACTTGTGTGATTGCAACGCTATAGGGAGCCTAAGTCATGCCCTTCTACTTCCAATCCCTACTGCCCAAAAAACCGAATGAGTCAATAGAGTGATAAACGTTAAGTCTGAAATGCGCCATGCATCAAACATATGTCGTCCGTGCATTTTAAGAGAGAGAGAAAACGCTCATTTTCGACAGGCGGCAAAAGTTTCTTTACGTTTTGTGTAAAAACACATGGGGGAAGAAGAAAAAGGGGAAAAATGGATGTGATTCGCCTCTTTTCTCCAGGACGGCGGAATGAGCATTAAATGTGGAGAAAACCGCTGTAAATCTGGCCAAGTGAAAAGTGGCAGCTATGCCGGGTGGAGAAACAGTTAAGTGAGAGCCAGCATGGAGGAGAAGCTCCACAAGGCGTTAGCTAGCATTAGCCCAAAACATCATTTATGCCCAAATCCCAAATCATTTGACAAACCCAGTCGAGGCGCACCTCATTAGTTATTTAAATTGAGGTACAACATATGTGTGATTTAGGCGAAGCGGACCAGAAAATAACATTCATCTATCCATTGACTTCCATTCATTATTTTTTTTTTTCGGCCAGGGGACCCACGGGCCGACAGGAAGGGGAGGAGACTTAGGCTCCCCATATTGCCTGTAATTCTGCTGCTCCGTCAAAGCAAGGAGATGGTGCAAGGTTAAGCAGCAGTTCGGAACCAAGAATCGGACGCTTTGGCTGTGGAAAACCAAAGAACCGATGTTCGGTCAGGTTGTGGCACCGAACTGGCGCTAGAACCAGTAAACAGTAAAACCACATGGAGTACCTGTCAATATATGATTTAAACAGGGGTCATGTGAATCGAATTTCTTGTCTTGAAAATTGACAATGTAAAAAGATGGTTTTATTTTTTATTTTTTTTACAGTACTTCACAATAGGGGTGGACGATATAGGAAAAAAGCATATCGATAAAAAAATAGCCATATTGATCGAGATCGATAATTATCGATTTAAAAAAATAATCAAAATGTAAAAAATATATTTTAAGTGCCTCACCAGTCATTTTGTTATTCTTAAATGAACTAATTTTAACTAAGAATTAAATTAATTAAATTTTCAAACACTTATTTTTATCATCAGTTTGTAAGACAGAAACAAACCAAGAGACCTGAGTAACATCAGTAAATACAAAGAGAAGTGACATTATTAACCATTGTATTATATATATTTTTTATCATGTTAGTAATTTAAATTAAAGGCTTATTTTATGTTTTTCAGTCTTTTAAACATTTTATGGCACTTTATAGTATTAAAGGCTTATACCCTTGGTTTAGTTTGTCAATAAAGCTTATTCAAATTCACTTCAGCTCTTCAGCTGTAGGCTAAAGCTAAAGCTAACAAGCTACTCACCAGTGTTGATGAAGCCAGCAGCTCTATCCAACCCCTGTTGTGTTTTTTAAAGCGTTTTTTTCGCTTCTGAGGACCGGGAGCAGAACCGAGGGGAGATTTTAACAGCCACAGATGTTAGCAACGTGACGCGACCTGGGTAAGTTTCCTGTGTCTCTCTGTAAGAGATTCATAGCGAGCTGGGAGAGGGGAGTCCTGCTTAAAACAGCTGATCGTAGTTTCACATTTCGTTCATTATCGCTACGTTTAGTGTTTTAGTGCGTCGAGGATCGTTTCAAAGCGGGACGTAATCTTTACCGGAGCCACCGAAACATTTATCCGGAGCAACGTCCTCTGATGCTGCCTTGTTGTTACGTCTGAGCGCGGCGAAGTTATGGCGATGGTTCGCTTAGGGATTATTAAAAAAATTCTGTTTCAGCTCAAATTATTTCATCCTTTTTGTGGTTTGAAAGGAGAGAGGGTGGCTGACAGCTGCGTGGGTCATTGTTGATGATGAAAAAATGAGGGACGTGTTTTTTTTTCTATCGAACTTTTTTATCGACCCCTTTTTTTTTTCTTTCGCACCACACGTATATCGATCGATATATATTGCTATCGCATTATCGTCCAGCCCTAGTTTACAATATTAAATCTTCACCTGTGAACTACACAGGCTGCGGGAACAGAAAGCGGGTGGGGTGGTGAGTGACAGACTGGGTGATGGGCTTTTGTCAGGGTGACAGATGTTGGCCTATTTTCTCCTCACTAATCCAAAGCACAGGGCTGACTGGCCGCCACACTGACCACACAGATTACATCTTCCACACACGTGCGCGCATGCAAAGAGGCCGGCCCCTGCGTGCACACACTCACACCTCTCCGTAAGATTTTCCTCACATTTCCCCACCACTGCTCTTTTATCCCCCTTTTTGTCTCCACGCTGTCGCTTTGTGACAAACAGCCCAGCCCCCGGCTCAGAGCAGCGCTGTCAGGATGGAGGGGAACTGTTTGGGTTTTAGCATTCTGCCTCTTCTCCACTGTAAATGGCAGTGATCGTGTGGTAAATTATCGTATCTTCCGCTCACCGTTTTTCAAGTTTGCAAACCCCACAAAATTAAAAGTGTGGTCGAGAACCCTCTTCTTCACTCTTAGAGAGTCAATGTACAGCATAATATATTTGAAAATATTTCAGTGCAATTTTTGTTTCATAATACAGCTACAAGACTTGATTTCAACTGTGGTAGTGAATAAACTTTTTTTTATATGATGGAAATGTCTTTATAGCAGTATCTGGACTTATGGGGTTCTGACTGGGATCTGCAAAAGAAACTTGGCTCCAACCAATAAAAAAGCAACAATTACGTGAGATTTTGTAAAAGCACAGATTGGAAGGACAGACTTAATTTAAACCACAAGAATTAAAAAGCATTGCTTCCGGCTTCCTTTTATTCGATTTCGGAAAACTGACGAAAAAAGATGCGTTCAAGTAACATAAATGTAAATAATCCTAATTACTGTGTAAAAATATCGAACGGCACAAGAACTCTTGGTACTAAAATGCTTTGATATTTCTTGTCAAAATGACGCATAATCAAAGCATCAGATTGTTTTCCGAGCAGCTCCATCCGGTGAAATCAGTGTACCCTGTAATTATGAGTCCCGCATGTTTAAGCTGCACACACTGCATGTTTTTTTTTTAAAGTCAGTAGAGCTAGAGTCACTTTGTTTTGTCCTGTTTTTTAAACCCATTATCTGGGTGTATTAGCATAATTAGCAGTAGTCCAGTTTAGTATGACTTTAGCTGAATTAAGACCTAGCTTATACTTCTCCGTCTATTTCGGGAGGGATAGACACAACGCCATTCTGCATCGACAAAAGGTCTATCCATGGCCTACACCAGGACGCACAGAGTAGGACCCAATTTTCTAAATATTTGTCTAACAAAACGGAGAGCGTATAACTGATTGGTCAGCTCAACAACAACCAGAAATCATTTCACCAGAACATTGCTCTATAGTCGATATAAGCAGTCAATGCAGGTTTGGGTTCAATATGCTTAATATTATAAGGACAGTTTACCTAATCGGGTCTTTTGGCAATTTGAAACCAAAGAGGTGTAGAGAAAAAAAACACAAAGCACTCCAGCGGTCAAAACATATCCTCCTTTCCATGCTCTAATCTATGGTCCGACGAGCTCACAAGCATTTCTACCGTCGCTTGGATGGGCGGATTAAACGCCAGCACCTCAGGCGATGGTAACGATAAAGCAGAGACGTTTTTCCGCAGCAGGCTTTGTCTTGCGGATGTACACTCAACAAAAATATAAACGCAACACCTTTGTTTCTGCTCCCATTTTTCATGCGATGGACTTAAATATCTAAAATTAATTCCAGATACACAATATTACCATTTCTCTCAAACAATGCTCACAAATCAGTCTAAATGTGTGATAGTGAGCACTTCTGCTTTGCTGAGATAATCCATCCCACTTCACAGGTGTGCCACATCAAGATGCTGATCTGACATCATGATTAGTGCACAGGTGTACCTTATACTGCCCACAATAAAAGGCCACCCTGGAATGTGCAGTTTTGTCTCACAGCAAGATGCCACAAGCATTGAGGGAGCGTGCAATTGGCATGCTGAGAGCAGGAATGTCAACCAGATCTGTTGCTCTTGCATTGAATGTTCATTTCTCCTCCATAAGCCGTCTCCAAAGGTGTTTCAGAGAAAAAGGGTGGCCTTTTATTAAATCTGTTATTAATCAAACTGTAAACCTTGCACTCATAACCACAGCTCAGACGCTGGTGTGTGTGCCCGTGCGTGCAGAGATTACTTGACGTGACTTACGTGAAGCAGAAGAAAAGCGTGGTGGATCCGACTAGGAAGAATGTTGCTGCCGAAACTGGAACGTAGCGGGAAGGTCTCAGGGGTCTGCTGGGCAGGACCACAGCATGCGGGAGAGGCGACGAGGACGGACCCCGCCCTCCGCTCTTGCTACTGCTACCTGGCATCACTTCCCGTGTGCCGTGATTGGTATGTTTGCTCGCCAACCACTAAGTCAAGGAATCCGTCATTAACGCCCCCAAAGGATGAGTCCACACTAGGGTAAAAATGGGGACACTGTAGGTGCGAAGGAGAGGAGGGTTCTGCAGTTTAGGTAGCGTCACATCGGGCACAAAAAGCTTAGCGGTAGTCTTCTCGTCTGGGTGCTGCAGTTAAGGCGGAGCTTATCACTATCTCTGCGGCAAAAGTCTTGTTTCCAAATTGGTCAGAGGACTGACCTGGGAATGCATAAGTCACTGATAATCCAAAGGTGGAGGTTCAAAAGCCTCCGGATGAACAGAGTGGAATTTGTGTACTTGCCCAAAACTTAGCGACAAACATGTCCACAAGAAGAAGCCTGTGCAAAACTATCCGTTTAGCAGGTTTCTTCTCAAAGCGAGTCAGAGGGATTGGTCTGCAACTAACTCCTTATAGTGCAATGAAATCTGCCCTTCATTTAGAGGAGTTAAAAGACTATTTGGACCATTCCACCGAAAAGGCTGTAAATTCTGACGTGATTTGGAGGCGTCACAAATGCAGCTTGATTGGTCCTAAAACGGGAACATAAATGAGGTATGTAGGCAGAGGTAGACCTGTTCTGGTAAAGACTGGAGATGTGGAAACAAAAAGAGAAAAAATAAACTGAGGCAGAAACAGAAAAGAGAGGAATCATGCAAAGGTGATTTGTTGTTTGCCTTTCCCTGTAGCTGTCTTCAGATTAGAGAAACAGCTCTACAAAAAAGCCTCTCGTTTGTTCGAAATAGCAAAAATATTCAAACAAAGTCAAGTAGCGTAACAAAAGCTGTTGCAAATTAAAAAAAATATAATGTCAACCCCCTTTTATGTTAATGTGTTGAAGCTTCAGTCCAAGACGTGTATTAGAGAGAGCAGTCTGTACGCAGGCCAGTGGAGGACGAGTCTGGGTTTCCTGTGTCGGGACATCCCTGAACCCCAGCGGTGGCCGACCGAAACCACCTCAGCTGCCGGCTACATTCCCGAGGCGATCGGAAGGCATAAACCAAGAAACGACTGAGTGCTTTTCCCCAAAACACTGAGGGCCAAATCCAGCAGACCATCCATTAGTATCCACGCACTTGCAGTCGCTCAGTTCGAGCACTAGAAGGAAAACCTTCTCATTTCAGGCAGCAGTGTAACAGCACTCCACTGTGCTCGAACGTGGCTGATGGTTATGTAACAGGCGGTCTTCCAGCTATGGCCGGTTTTCCTCTTCTCCAGGGAGTTCCCTCTGCCCGCTTCCCTCCAAACTTTCCCCTTCGGGAGATAACGTCCCTCTTGAGTAATGTGCTCAAGCAAAATTAGGAAAAACAGATATTTGTGACAGAGGTTTGCTTTTCAAACATCCAAAACTGGACACAGTTTCCCTCCTTCAATCTGTGTTTGTGTTGGCAAATGGATGAGATGGTGATCACAGTCTCCATGCCGGAGGAAAATATGGTGATGCAAAATTCTTCAGGCCACACAATGACAGAGAATCCAGTCTGACGGATGGTCGGGATGCAGCACCTACAGCAATAATATCAGAAAAACAAGAATGAAACATGAGACACCAGGGTGTAGACAATACTAGGCATAACCTTTATTGGTAAGGTAATGTTGTGTGTTACCGTTAATTAAGGGTTGCCTGATTGGTGGAAAACGTGATAATATTGATGAATTTTGCCCTAACAATTATGCCTAGTCTCTCAGAATTAATTAACCTACCTTCACTAAACAACATTTTCATGGTCTGTGGGGTGTTGGAGTATTTGTGGCTTTTTAAATTTTGATCTTCTGCTTTCGATTAAATAACTCAAACATTTAAAAGATCAGATATGCAAGACAGCAGGCTGCAAAATGTGAGTTGTGCATAATTCTTCTTCTGAGAGGGAATGGGGGGGGGTGACAAAGACAACTGCTGTGTTCACACTTTTGATTGTGTCCTTTATATGGTTAAAAACAACAATACTATTAGCTTTCCAATGATAAAAAATGTATACATTCGTAGAAATTATAAATCAGAATATAATAAAAAGGAAAAATGAAGATGACTGCTTTGTGGATTTCACCTGTTGCAGGTTATATTTATAACATAAACCACGCAATAAACGTGGGGACCACTATAATTGCCTAACCTGCTGTCATTTCAACTGTTAAATTCAGATTCTCTGAGTGTTTTTCTCTCCACTGTCGCTACATGTTTTTTTCAGTTTGAGGAATTGCTGTGAAGTCAACGACTCATTGCAGTCTGCTGGGTTTCCTTAGAAAATTATTAACTGATTCGAATAATGAACTAAACTTGATGTATTGCTTAATAAATAGGATTAATTGAAACGGATGACTGAGCGAACTGAAACGTTTTGTAAAAGGACTTGAGACTAAAGGTGCTGGGATTTGATGACATTTGAATAAACTGAATTGGACAGAAGATTTCTGTAGCAAGTTCTCGTTTTCTAGTTTGTTAACTGAGAACCAGCAGCAGTTTGTACAAAGGGAAACCGGTTGGGGGATGAGCGATTGAAGCAGACATGAAGTGAATCTCTGGACCTTAAAGACGGTCCTTACGCTCTGTTTGGAAAACAAAAAAAGCCATCCAGGACATCCTGCTGCAACTGAAAAAGTAAATCCCACCAAAAAATAAATAAATAAAATAAAATCACAGTTGGTCGTTTTCTTTATGTCTAATTATTCACTCCTTCCTGTGTTCAGCTCAGCTCCAAAACAGGACAGGACCAGACTGCAATCAACAATTGGATCTGCTCAGAGGATCATGAGTGCTGACCTTCCCTCCATTTAGGATTTGTGCAGGTCTAGGGTCGGGAAAGGGACAGCTAAACATCCTGGACATAAACAGTTTGGACTTTTACCTTCAGGCTGTCGATTCAAAGCGCTACTGGGGTAAACCGGGCACCATAGAAAGCCTTGCAGCCTGCGTAGTCAGCTACTCTACAGTCAGACAAATGACCACTAAATCCTCATTTCATTTCCCCTAATGTTTATCTCCTTATTCTTAATGTCTGTGAACCTTTAGCACTAGTAAACTCAATTTTAACAGCGTAAAGTCTGCTTGTTAGTGCACACAGACTCGGCCACTAAAGCTGATTCTGATTCCAATTATTTAGGAAACATGATTAAGAAATCAGGTGTAATGTTTCACAATCCCTAGGAAGAAACGGAGGCTTTACTTTAGCAAGAAGTCATACCTGAATAAAGCTCGCCTCGACGACTCAACTGATTTTGTTTCCGTTAATTTTGAGGAGCTGTCAAAGAATATTCCAAGACTTGTGAAAGAAGAGCAATAGCGTGACAGAAAGAGATCAGGATTGGTGTTTGATTGACCTGATCGCCCAAATCTCCGTAGAGGTTCGGGTATTTGGAGGTTAAATCGAAGGGCGGTCCCGACTTTTTAAATGATAAACGCTGACATCTATTTACCCCATCTGATACCTGTTGCCCATAGTCATTAGGGGTGTAACTACTGGTTGTCCGATTTGATGCCGTGATTGGATATCGGGCCCGATCACATAGTTTCAGACTATCGGAATCGGATGTTACCTCCAGATAGGGACTCAGATTAGTAGTGGGCAATACAAAAGGTATAAGGTAGAAATTATATAAATTTACCCAAAGGTAGGGATGGGTATCCTTTAGGCTTTATCCGATACCGGAACCAAACCCCTACTTTTGAAACGGTGTTGGGGATTAAACTGTGCTTAAACGGTGCTTAAGGAATGGGAAACTTCATCCCTAAAGACTAATTTTTAGTACGGCTGTTAAAACAATAAAAAATTTTGCTCCAGTTACTCATTGGTTAGCAGTAAATTAATCACCATTCCTAAATATGACCCAAAAAAAAAAAACTACATTTTTCAGTGTAAATAAAAAGATGAATCTAGATGCAGTAGCTCTTTTTAAAAATTAAATAAAGGGGAAATTAATTGAATTTTTGTTTTGAACTCCACAATCATATTCACAATGTATGTGTGGTCCTATATAATAATAAAGAGGTAGAACTAAACAAAATATATGTATAAACTTAACATTTGGCTATCAGCAGTCTCAGTTAAACATGACATAAATCAAATGTAAAATAGACTTCGTAATTAAATGGCAAAATTTACCATTTTCCAAAAGTAAAAACTCAGCAGATTCTCCAGTTCACCACAACAGGAAATAAACACTCTTATTGTGAAGATGTACACATCTCTTCCTTTAATAGTTAGCACTATTTAAGTCCAAAAACATCACTTTAACTGAATAATTACGCATTTATACGCAGTGGTAACTCCCTATGAAATGTACTGAAGCTAACCGCACACACTGCGGACATCTGAAGCAGACAGATCATTCTCACAGACAACTTATGAACTTCTATCACTGCCAAACCCCATACACCAATACTATTAATATACTCAGATATCATTTAGGATCACAAACACATGCTGCCTCACAACAATTCACAGTTTGGCTGGTTAGAAGGAGAGCTGATGTGGTGCGGGCTGAATTATAAACAGGGCGCTGTTCTGGGAATGCGTTAATTGCGGGGGTAAAAAAAAGAAAGAAAAAAAGATACTCATAGGAATTAATGTACCTGTGTTGGTGCGTAAATTTCTACAGCCCTAATTATTAGCGGCAAAAAGATAGCCATGTTTACCTTTTCTGGTGATATAGGGCATTGCTCTTGGCTAATAGCGCGCCCAGAATCCACAGTGGTTTACGTCTCCGTGAATAAAAAGAACCGAAATAAGCAGCCAAATGTGAGCTGCTCAACGGTCTGGTTATTACCGTTTATGTCAGAACCGGTGCCATAATGGCACCCGCGTTTATGCATTTTGATGATGTCATCAAGCTGCGCCTATATACTTTGTACCAGGTACACAAGGATGTGTTGAGCGTTTCTCATTACACTAGTGCAGTTTGAGGTCTGTTGTTTTTAATTTAACGTAAAAGAAACTTGTTAATCTTGAAGCAAACTCAATAGGTGTGATATTAAATTTATAAATAACCACTAAAGCAGACAATTTTTAACTTTATATTCATAATATTAAAATATTTTATATAAAATATCTTTATTAATGTTGTGAACATTTTTGTGTAGAAATATTTTGGATTTTTTTTTTTTTTAATTTAATGCAATTCATTACAATAAATGTTCTTTAAATGCCATCGTAAAACTTTTTTTACGTTTTTCTGTTGCTTCAGAAGAAGTCATGTTGACATATCCCAAGAAATACTAAAACGATAATTTGCTTTTGAATATTGATACAATATTGTGACATAAAAAGTCGCGATATTGGTATTTCAATATTTTCTTACAACCCTAATTTATTGTATAGATTTTTATGGTGTCTGTGACATTTTTTTGGAAACTTTGCTGCAAGTACAGGTATATTTGAAATGTTTTTCCACAAAACTATTTTCCCCCCACTTTTTTCCCCTGACTGTTCTGAAAATGAACCGAAGAGTGACACCGAGACAAAGGTACGTATCTAACTGGGATTTTTGGCGTACTGTTATAGCCCTGATACTTACGGACGTACCCTCTAATTGTTGAACTTTGTGAAAGACGAAGATCAGAAATGAATTTAAATTCTATCTGTTAACGTTATACAGTACAACACTTACCGTTTCTACTGAAAGTATGCGCCGTGGTTCTGACGTAGCTCAGCGTACTCTAATGGTTCAGTCACACCGCAGCGTTGGTCTGCGTCAGGCAACGCATTCGACGGATGAAGTTTGACGTATGTACTTTTTGGCTTCCATAGCCTGCTTCTGAGGAAAAAAACAATGCATGGGCGGGGCTTCCTCTGCACCGTACGTTCTGAACTACGGTGGATCGTAACTAGAGAATGGCTTGGCTTTATTTGCTAGATAAAGCTACACAACGTTGGTATCGGGTGCATCAGCGCCCATTCTTCAGATGCGTTCTGAGTTTGGAGAGTTTAACCATTTGCTCCAGGAGTTGCTTCTGGATGTGGTTCACTTTCAGCGCTCCTTACGTCTGTCCCGCGCACCTCTTTGTACGACCTCCTTGGCCGCATCGGAGCTTAAATCTCCTACTAGGACACCAACTACAGGTGCTCTGTTCGTCCTTAGGAGCCCGTATCCATCTGACTTCGGTAACTGTTATTTCTGATTTTTTAAATCTGCGTTTGTTGAAAATGTTTTCACTGGACCCGCGCTTTATTCAACATACGTGTATAGTGACATCACTACAGTGAGACACTCTGATTGGTTGCCGCACTGCGTTAACTGCGTTGGGTCCGTCAAAAGTTAAACTAGTTGAACTTCTGTTTTGCCGTATGTAACACAAGCGAAGTTGACGGAACCAACATACACAACGCACCGCAGACACTTTGACGGACCTCTGACGTACTCTACCATAGACTTTACATGTAATCCTGCCGCACATGGGGTTGGTCTGAATGCACCGTGATGCTGCCCCAAACGGCAGCGTCAGTTGCGGCAAGATTGCATTTAAAGTCTATGGTCGAGTCCGTCACAGTCGCTGCGGTGCGTTGTATGCGTTGGCTCCGTCAACTTTTCAAGCATTACTTGCGTTTCAAGCGGCAACATAGCAAACGCAAGCGACACAGAAGTTCAACTAGCTGAACTTTTGACGGACTTAGTCGTTGGGGTCTGAGCCATGTATATGATATCAAAGGGCCCTAGAAATAAGACACCAGCATTCCAATAAACCAATGGGAGGACCGTCCGCCTCTCTCTTTCCCCTCCCCAGCTGAGCTCTGGAAAATCTGTCACACGGATTGGCAGGAGCGCCGATCCATCAAGCCGGCCACAGGTCTCTGCAGCGTGATTGGGAAACAATACAAGGAAAGGACGGCAAAACACCCGGCACCCTGCGTAAATACCCCCACAAGGCTTTGGAACGGCCTCTTCCAACTCCCTCTTTTGGGTCAAAGGTTTCCTCTGGAACAGCAAGGAAGAAATCCCCTTTTCCAACATGTGTTTTGACTTTTCCCCTTTTGGTGTGGTTAGAATAAATTAGTTAAATTGAATCAAATCTCTGGTTTCTTTTATTCTGAGTGTGTGTGTGTGAATTATTGCAAAGAATTCATTTCCTTCAGATAAGGCCTTTTGGTAAAATCACTAGTAATTAGTTATAAACCGTTGGTTGATAACTTCCTATTAATATATATTTTGCCAGGTTTTTATGGGAAAACTGGATGGTGCCTCGTTAATAATTTGGAGATAATTAAATGATTTATGAATTATTGATTTAATATCCTTAGAATAACCAGATAGACCATAACATTTCTTTATCAATTTTTAATTGATAAATCCCCTACATAGTGTAGTGTCCTTACCCGTTGTCGACGATGTCTAGCCGATCACGATCCACTAGTATTTTAAACATCCGGCAGAGAAAGGCCCGCCCACATGCTTTGCGAGCTTCCGCTTAAAAATGTATATACGTCAAACTGCATGCATTGGGAGCGTTGCATGACGCAGACAAAGTGTGCGGTCTGAACGCACCATTAGACTTGGAGCCATTGGTTGTTATAACCGATGGTTTCTGTCCCTTTCATTGTCTGAAGTAATTTCCAGGACTTCAATATTGTCCGTGTCCCGTCTGTTACCATCCACCATTCCTTGCTGGACACCCAAAGTGCTGCAAAAGTCTATGTAACCAATTATTAACTTTTATTATTTTCAACCTTTCGGAATTAGGAAATCTGTGGGAAACACAGATTGGAAAAATCTCATTTCCTCTGAATGCTTTAGTACAGATTCATGTGAATTTTGTTTCGTCTAATCAGTCATTTTTTATGTCTTAGCACTTAAACAATAAAGGCTGCACCAAAGTGTTTTACATTACACAATATGGATGGCCAAGAGTAGACAAAAAACGACAACATTGAACTATGAAAAATATCAGAATATTAGTCAGGTAAGAACAAAGCTAAGGGGAGATTTTAAGTGGAATTTGATTCGACTCTTCCCTTTCAACAATCACAAGGGCCTGAGGCAACGTACGGATATCCAGAGAACAAAACCTTCCCCAACTTTCTCCACTCACCACTCTGAACAGCACCGTGCCAACTGTTAGATCCTAGGAACGCCCATTCTCTCTGGACCTGAGATGTTCCTCACACAGACAACATTCAGAAGAAGTTCCAGCAAGAGACTGGACTTCCTGCAGCAACTCAAGAGTTACAACCCACCAACGGAGCTGCTGTCCATCTTCCCCCTGGACAATTCTGTCTGTGCCGTCCGTCGCTGTGTGAGATTCGTCTCGTCTACAAAATCCAGGACCTTTACAGGTTTAAAGGTCACCAATGGCCAGCCAACATCTCTGCAGACAGCACACATCCTGGACACAAACGGTTTCCAAAAGAGACATCTTCTACCCAAATGGGTGCACGCTGGGTTTTTTTCCCTTTTACAAAATAATGCTCCAAATATATGTACATTTTGCATTATATTTATTTTATTCCTAATGTCTGTGAGCATTTGGAAAATCAAAACCTTGTTTACACACACAATCCTGACCAGCAAGCCGATTCTGAAAATCTATTTTAGATATTGTACATATTAAGGAACCAATAAAATGAGTCTTTTTGCGTGTTTTAAATCCTCAGCTCATAATCAGTCATCTACACACACCTACTGCAGCATCCCTAAACCTGCAATGTTACCTTCCTACATGGGGAAGAAGCCAACAGCCTCACCGGCATGGCTGAAACATCCACACTGGGTGGCTGCTCAAGTCGGGCAGGAAACAGTGATTTTCCCCCCACAAGTCAGTCAAAAATCATCACAGAAAATCAGCAGAGCGACGCTTTGACAGATTTATTACAAACCCTCCATTCAAAGCCTTCATGATGAGGAGATGGGCTTCATTTGGTGAAGGGGCCTTCCATATATATCTCTATATAACTGAACGATGCTGAGCTCTGAGTGGGCCGTGGGGTGTGGATGCTCTGGAATGAGAAGAAAACTGATCCAGAGAATCAATTTCGTCCCTCCATCGTGTTTATCCCATCATTAAAAAGGAGTAGACCCTGGTTATATATATTAACGCAGGGTGGAGACGGTCGTGGCTACACAGCCCCAGCAGAAGCGGCGTGATTTGGACACGTTTCCACCGAGTCACACATGAAAATACAGACAAGCACCAACACACACGTCCACACTGTTAAGCTCATTCGGTTTTAACGCTGCACCCTGAGCTGCTGTTAGCTACCCAGGTGTTAGCCCTGGCTAGCTGCCGGCTAGTCATTCATCTCACCTGGGAGGGCTTTCCAGCGGCCAGGAACCCGAACCCGGCTGACGGTGTACCAGTCTGGGTCCTGGTTGGATTGCCAGATGAGAATAATTCAGCACAGCTCGCCCCGGTCCGTATGAAGAAATCCCAGCTAAGCTAATTCAGCCTCATGAGGGTTTTGCTTGACGTTTGTTACAGAAGACGGCTAGCTCAAACGGGGTTGGGGGGGGGGGGCAAGCGGCTCCCTGCATCCACGACCCGCTGTTTCCGAGATGAACGCGGAGCCCACTGCGACAGCCAGGTGAACATAATCCACACAAGATGATACCCTCTTCTCACATCTCCCGGATGCTGGTGGACGACGGATTTCTCTCACAGCCATGAAAACTCCAGCGCCAGGGTCCAACGGCGGAGTTGTCGTAATAGAAATAACGCCGATTGGGCCTCGCCGCTGTCAATCATGCTGTCGGCGTATTCTATTGGCTTTGAGCTCAAGTCCCGCCCCCAACGACAGGTAACGTCACCATCGCTCCAAAAAGCGATTAAATTGATTGCAAACAAGGTGCGGCACAATTTCAATCTCCTCCGATAACTTCCTACAATTTTAAAGAATGAACTGAAATAAACTCCCGCTGAAATATTTGTTCCTTTTATTCAGATATTGAAGCTATGTTTTTAAGACGGAGTACTAGGGCACCTGTAAACAAAATAAAAATATTTTGGAGTTAATTTCCGCCCAAAAAAACTCAGAAATTCTAATATTAAAGTCACACATTTTCCAGAAAAAAACTCGGACATCATCTGATATGTAAAAGTAGTAAAATTACGAGTAAAAACTCAGAATTTCAGAGATTAATTTCAGATATTTTCTAGGGGGGGAAAGCATAATTCTCTGATGTAGAAAAGTAGAATATTTGCAAGAAAAAACAAAGAAATTTGTATCATTAAAGGCATACTTTTTTTTTACAATTTTCTGACTTTATAATGTCAGAAATATCTTATTGTAGATATTGAAAATATATGCCTTTTATTTTTTGAACTTTTTGATGGTTTTTTTTACAAATTTTAATTACAATTTTATTCCTAGAAAATATCTTAAAATGAATCTTAAAATTTCTGTCTTTTAACTTGTAATCTTACAACTTTTGTGACAGAAAATATGTGCAATTAATCCAAAAAATTCTGAGTTTTTACTCTTAATTTTACTACTTTTTAATATCAGAGAATGGAAAATATGTGACTTTAATCTTAGAATTTACTGCAAAATATTTTCTTTTGTTTAAAATAGCCTTGATCCTGCATAGTATACTATAGACCAATAGTTGCTCGCATATTTTCTAAAAATGCACTAATAGTAGTACTACTATTTATTTTCACTCGAGTAAAAAAAAAAAATCTTAAGTAATAGGAAAAAAGTATTACTATAATAATAATTGAGTAATGAGTAACTGATTATAACATCTGATGTTATGAGACAGAAAAAATATAGAGCTCTGTTCAAATTCTTTTCTTCTAAAGACTAATAAAAAAGAATGAAAATCAAAAACAAAATAAGAAATAAAAGCAGAGTAACACTTTGCCAAAAAAAAAAAATCCCATATAAAGTAATTGTATAAGGGTGAAAGCTTCCAGTGACAATACATGGTGTTTGTGGTATCTACACTTGACCTCTATGTGGCACAACAGGCTCAGCAGATAGAAAGTAACATAAGAACAACAAATTTTGTGTAGAAACAAGAGGTCCCACTTTAACATAAACTGTAAGTGTCTGTGTCTAGTGGGTTTCTGTTAAAAATCATGTTTGTTCTTCTTCTAGTGAAGTTACTCGCAGTGGGTATCCAGAAAAACGTCTCAAGTAAGAGTAGCTGTACTTATTTATAATATTACTCAAGTTAAAGTAAAAAAGTGTGGTAAAAATGCTCATAAAAGTTCATCCTTCCAAAAAGTTACTGAAGTAAAAGTGACAGAGTAAATGTAACTAGACACCACCAACATCTACTGAATACTGATTTATGAAGGGATCAATCACTGGCTTGTGTCGTCACTAAACCTCTGAGAATAACAAGTAAAATCCTTAACTAACACCGTCGCTGACACTGATCAGTTACAACCCACAAACAGCCTTCTAAGCTGGTGGGCTTCGGACAGTTGTTGAACCCAACAAGTATATACACCGCGTCTGCCTGATCATATACTGTACCAAACATGAAAAAAAACAAAAACAACAACACACTGACCACTCGGAGAACAGATTAAAATGACAGCAGGGGCCGTGAGGATAAGCCCACACAGACACACATCCACCCCTGACACAGACACAAGCTGGGGAATGAAAACAAAGCTTAAATCCTGCCGCCAGGAAAACAAACAGGCATTGTGCGTTGTCTGTGTTTTTGTGTGTTACAGTTTCTGGGGAGTTGGGAGGCGGTCCCATAAATCTAGGCACTGAAAACAATAGGTGTTTATGTGTTGACCCATTTCTCATGCACTGTTGCACAAAGAAAACCACGTTTCCATGTCTAAACTCTCACAAGACACATCAGCAAATCAGACGGAACGGTTCTTACTGTTGATGCAACTTCACTTTGCAACTTGGTTGATAGAACAGCACAAGTTGGTTCTCTCCTAACATCTTCCAGTTAATAAAAAAGTCTTCAGTCAGCGAAATTGCACAACTTGATCGAATTTAACATGTTGTAATTAAATAATGTGTTTTAAATTTGGTTAGAAAGTCATGACTTATTCTGTAGGCTGCTTGTGTCACTCTTTGGATTCAAAGCAGATCTGCAGACCAATGTTTTTTTTTTTAAATCTAATTTTGTAAAAGAGAAAACCAATCCTATAACAGTTACCGCCACCTTACAGACAATGTAACAATGTAACAATCTTATTGGTCAAAGTTCAATACCAAATGTTCTAAAATACAGTATATAGTGTTTTTTTAGTAATAAAAATATTTGATGTTACAGATATTATAAAACGTAACTGTGTTATTGAACATAAAAATAACGCTACGGTTACTTTGCTGAATAACTAATTACTTTTACAGTGTAGTAACTGAGTAACTAACTCAATTACTTTTTGGAAAAAGTAATTTGTAACTACAACTCATTACTTTTTTAATGTAAAATGCCCAACACTGGTTACTGTGGGGATAATCAGTAAGATATAAATGTTTACTTAGAAAGACACAGCGGCAAGTTTAATTATTTCATGATGTATTTTATAGCAATTGTTTATTCAGCTGCCAGCTCTCCTATGGCCTTTTAAATTTCTACAACGTCAGATCCACACAGCCCAGCAGCAGCATCTCTACAGCAACATTCTCCCGCATAAGATTAAAAAAAATGTGGCTGCTTTTGCTTTGACTTGCCCCCATTTGATTACGACAATATATTATGTTGCATTTCCCCATTAGAGTCTTGATGATTATCTCTTGTTGTTCTTCAGGAATGTACATAGGTAATGTTGTTGTAAGCCATTTTTAAATTTGGCTTCATATGCCCCTTTTTAACGTTCAGCCGCTGCCCCTCTAAAGGTCTCTGCACGGCCCTGTTACTTTGGCAACATGATTTAAGTGCCTATGATGCCTTTCAAGTCAAAAAATATGCAAACTCATTCAGGTGTGTCATCCTGAGCAAATTGTTTGTGTTTACCTTGATTTTCTTGTGCTACTGTGTTTTTCTATTTCAGCTCTGCCAGTCAATGGTGCTGGAGCTTTTGCATCTCGATATTTATGCATTTATAACAAAAAATACACAGCTGAACTACTTTACACTCAAACAACCCCCAAGTCTATTTTATATGTTCAATTTAATTCAGTTTATTTATATAGCGCCAATGCACAACATGTCTTCTCGAGAGACTTTACAAGAAAAGTCGTTTCATTTCAGTGATACATACATTCCAATTAATCCTTCGGGTCATTGACTAGCAGATTCGTGTCCTCTTGGACAAACATGTAGACACATCAGATAGTTGTCTGCGTTGTGATGTTGAGTTCACAGCAATCCCTCATTCTGAGAAAGCATGTAGTAGTGAGAAAAACTCCCCTTTAACCTCCAGCAGAAGCAGAATCTGGCTCAGTGGGAGTGGCCATCTGCCATGACCGTCTGGGGGTTTAAGACAGAGCAGAGACACAAAAAAAGAACAGAACTAAACTGGGACTAATTTCTAAATTAAGGAAAGTAAAAAAAAAAGAAAAAGGTATCAACAGGAAAGGGAGAATGTTTAGTTATCGGGAGTAGCATCCCATAGGATGCACTCAACAAAAAGCAAAAAAAAAAAAATTATGATGCCGTATCCATTATGGTCCCTCACTTTTAATTATTTTTATTTTAAATTGTAATGAAGGAAAATTACGTCAATGAAAATCCAAGATCCACAAAAATCGTAGCTCTGGGGATTATTGCAGATGTTATGATGAGTGTAAATTCAACCTGGAATCTTGGTTTTGTTTGGTTTCTTGGCCATTTGTCTCGAGGACTAAAGTTTTTCCTCTGTCATAGTTTAAATAAACATACCTCAGCGTATCATTATAACCAGTCTAGTCAAACAGTATGCCCATTCGGTGTGTTTCTATATTCTGAAGGCCCGTCGGCCTGGCTCTTAGAAGAACCACAATCTGACTGGATTAGATCGTCCTTCTCTGTTTGGAGCATGGCGATCGTATCTAGATGTGCCTTCTCTCTGATCAGGACTCTCCGGTGATAGAAGAGATAACATGGCAACAGGAAGCCGGCAGAGGAGAGGATGAGAAGGCCCACGTTGATCTGCAGTAAGAAAGCAAACGTGAGTTCACTCTGCAAGCTCAGTCTTCAGCCAGGGATGTTTGAACAAAAAAACCCGAAAAACATTTATCAGTACCATTCATCGACTGTTGATGATGCAAAGATAAAATCTTACATGACCACAGCGTTATGAACAGAGTTGCTTGGAAAGGGAAGCACGAGTTCATGTTTTACAGCAGGCTACCATACTTTCACAAGCTCAGACGATCCTTTTCCGTCTGATATTAAGCCACAAACCGGAATATTTTAGCGCCATCTGAATGTTTTCTTCTGATGCAGCATTTCTTTCATTCTTGTTACATTCTGAGAAGTTTTTGCATCACCAGCATAATCCTCTATCTGTGATAGGCACCTACCCAGTAAGGGTCTCCACCGAAGTACCCCACCATCAGTCTGAAGAGTGGCTGTTGGAGCAAGGCAAACGCAGCACTGATTGTTGACTGGAAACCCGTCAGTGTCCCAAAGTGGTTCGCTGGATACCTAGGGTGAGATTAGGGGAGGATGAAAACAAGGGAGAGGCCTTTCTAATTCATATTTAGACTTCATTTACAAATAAAATGAATGAAAGGAAAAAAAATATTTGATAGTCGTCAGTTCCTTGACAGTGGCAAAGAAAAAAATTAAATTATTTGCTATAATTTATGCAAACAATTCTAGATCGGGAGAAGCAAAATCTGAAAAAAAGTATTTTAATACAGGTTTAATCCTGATGTTTAAAAGAGTGAGGAAACAAAACCTTTAGGAGCAAAGACCTGCAACAAGCTACAATGCTCTGTGGTTCAATGACCGCCGATTCTGATCACAGCTGCTTCTGGGTTTGTGGCGTGAAGCCGTATCATCTGTATTTCACTTTTTTTTATTTTTGAAAAGTGTTAAGGACTTGAAATCTTAGCTCATGGTGTCACTCACACTGCTGCATAGAGGCCTCCACAGCAGGAGTGGATAAATCCTCTTACGACGGTATGAAGAACAAATGAGACCACCTGTTAAAGAAGAAGACAGAGAACACAGTGCAGGACACATTGCACAGGACTGTCAGTATTCTTGTTTAATCTGTATGAAGAAATGTTTAAAAGCTTCATGTATTGTGGCGTCGTTAACCAAAAAACGTCTATTTTGGCAAGCACATTTTGGTATCAACGGTTGTGTTTCCCAACTAGTACGAAAATACACTGCGTTAAACATTTTCCCTTACTAGTTCAAACGTCTTCCCAAAGTGGTACAGAAATGTTTAGTTCATTCAATTTCTGCCAACTAGTTCAATCATAACCCTTAAAAGTGGGCACTAGTTGACTAGTGTGCCATAAAAATGTCAACTAGTACAACCTAAAATGTGCATTAGTTCACTAGTTGACATTTTAATGACCCTACTAGTTAACTAGTGATCCTTTAAAAGGTATACTAGTTAACTAGTGCATCTAACATGTGTACCAGTTAACTAGTACGCTAAGATATTGACCAATAGTCAACTAGTAACACCTCTTTTAGCCTACATGTCAAGTAGTGCAGACTAAAATGGGCACCACTTCACTAGTTAAACCCATTTAGTTTAAAAAAGCCAATTAGTGAATTAGTAGGCTTCAAATTTTTACTAGTTGACTAGTATACCTTGGAATGTTAACTAGTTGACGACTAAGACATTTGAAAGCATACACTTTTAAACCAGAAGTCTCAAACTCCACTCTTCAACGACCAGTGTCCTGCACTTTTTAGCTGTCTCTACGTCAACACACATGGAACACAACTGCATAATGAGGAGGCTGTTCAGCTACCTGAACCAGCTGAAAGTTGCAGGACACCAACCCTCAAGGACAGAACATGTCAAAATCTATTAAATAAAGCTTAGGCCAAACTCGTAAAACAGTGTGTAAAAACCCGAAGAAGCAATTTTCTTTTCTGTCTCACTATGTCAAGTGCGAGAAATGAAGGACGAGTGAAGGACATACACTTGCATAGAAACTCTTATCGTTTTAGTCTTGTGCAACATTTTTCCTAACCTGTAAAGGCAAGTTGTCAATCAAGGAAATAACTCCGAACATGACCAAAAGGAGGTTGGTGAAGATGAAGGCTCTGATGGCATTGGTCAGTTTCTGGATCTTTCTGTCTCTCTTTGGGGGCGCGGAGTTGCTGAGGGAACAATTGTCACAAGTATGACGAGTTTGTGCGGATGTAACATGGCTGCCGTGGAGTGTAATTGGGTTATCATGAAGGCGGGACTGTACACAGAAGAAGAAGCCTATCGGCCAATGGGGTCGGAAACTCCAGTCCTTCAGGTCCGGCATCTTTCAACACACTTGACTCAAATAATCAGGTTCTTAGCATGACTCTGGTGAACTACACATAATGAGGAGGTAAATAGGCCATTTGATTCAGGTGTGTTGGACCAGGGACACATCTAAACCCTTTTTTATACTTCTACCACTGTGTAGGTATGGAGAGACACCACACCATTATCCATCTACGTGAGGGCTCTCTCCGTAACCTACGCAAGGAAGCACGGATGTAGTAGAGCCCAATTTTCTAAAACTATAGTGTATACTTCTCATCAGCAAGTATGCACCCAGACGCAGATGTTTTGATTGAGAGTTTTTTCTTTTATCCCTTTCCATAGGTTTGTCAGTGTTGCAAAGCAATTCCCCAGCAGGACACTAGGAGGTCTTGACTTTTTCTGGGGGTCTACCTACCATTGCAGAGCCATCTACCACAGACCTGTAAGTTCTTCTTTAAAAAGCCCTCCTGTTCTCCATTCATTACTTGTATTAACCGCACCTGTTTGAACCCGTGACCTGTACAAAAGACACCTGTTCACACACTCAAACAAACTCCAACCTCTCCACAATGGCCAAGACCAGAGAGCTGTGCAAGGACATCAGGGATACAATTGTAGACCTGCAGTGCACGCAAGGTCCCCCTGCTCAAGCCAGCACATGTCAAGGCACATCTGAAGTCTGCCAATGACCATCTGGATGATCCAGAGGGGGAATTTGGAGAAGGTCATGTGGTCTGATGAGACAAAAGTGGAGCTTTTTGGTCTAAACTCCACCCGCCGTGTTTGGAGAAAGAAGGATGAGAACAACCACAGATCACCATACAAACTCGGAAGCATGGAGGTGGAAACATCATTCTTTGGGGATAATTTTCTGCAATGAGGACAGGATGACTGCACCGTATTGAGGAGAGGATGGATGGGGAAATGTATCGTGAGATCTTGGCCAACAATCTCCTTCTCTCAGTAAGAGCATTGAAGATGGGTCGTGTCTGGGTCTTCCAGCATGACATCAAGCCGAAACACACAGCCAGGGCAACTAAGGACTGGCTCCATAGGAAGCATCTCAAGATCCTGGCCCAGCCAATCTCCAGACCTGAATCCAATTGAAAATATTTGGAGAGAGCTGAAAGTCCGTGTTACCCAGCAACAGCCCTGAAACCTGAACGTCCTGGACAAGATCTGTATGGAGGAGTCGGCCAAAATCCCTTCTGCAGTGTGTGCAAACCTGGTGAAGAACTACAGAAAACGTCTGATCTCTGTAATTTATAAACGGGTTTCTGTACCAAATAGTACAGAATTATGGTTATCTGATGTATCAAATACTTATGTCATAAAATAAAAAGGAAATTAATTATTTTATGATCGTCCATTCTGTTTTTCTCCATTTTTGTTTTATATTCTGTCCCTCATTTGAAGAGTACCTTTGATACAGATTACAGACTTCTACATGCTTTGTAAGTGGGGAAATGTCAAAGATCTCCCCACTGTATTTATTTCTTCAGCTTGTAAACACATTCCGCCTCAAGGAGCGGTGACTGACAGACAGCTAGAAGAGCAGCTCAAAGAACACTCTAAGAATGCATGTAAACCAACACATCGGTCCGTTTTGATGTTGTCTACATCTCCTGGTGTTCAAAATAGCCAAAAAGACAATATTGGATAAAATGACCTTGCAATATAAAGCATCTATTGTTTCCAAACATGCTGGGCTGACCAATTAGAGGCATGCGCACAGCGTTGTGTCTGAGGGATGGTTAGAAAATTGGGCTCTACTCCGTCCGCACTTGCATGGCTCACAGAGAACCCTTGCGTGAATGGACAATGTTGTTGCGTGTCCCTGTACCTAAGCATACAGAGAAGTATAAACTAGACTTTCCTATCTTTGTTAAGCTCTTTACTAAAGTTGCAGGCCACCGTCCCCCCGGAGGACTGGAGTTGCAGACCCCTGGACCTATCACCCCACTAGCTGCTTGAATCACATCAGTACACACCTACGATAATGACTTATATATGTCCCTACCTCTTGCTTGTGAAATCGTCCACATTTTCCTTTTCACACTCTTTCATCCGCCAGTCCATAATGTAGCCAATCATAGGACACGTCGCCAGACACAGAAGCTGCAGCGTACCAAAGATGGATGAGTAGAAAGACACTGGCGGAAGACACGCAGAGTGAAATCAATTCAAACATGTGAAAACAATCAATAAGATCAAGATACATCTTGACTGGATCCTGAATCGAGTCTCGGGGGACGGTGTATTTGAAAAGAGATCCTGACAGGTACCTTGTTCCTCCGCCTCGCTCTGTAGCTCCTCCGAAGCTGAAAAAACACAACAGCAGCAGTTGTGCGAGTTGAGTTCAGGATCTGCAGTAAATGATTTTGTGTTTCATGTTTCACACTCACGGTTCGGGTCGCCATGAGTGACCAGGAACTCCAGCATCTTATTCATGGCTCCCATGAAGAAGATCAGCCTCAGCTGGGTGATTGCCATGGCGAGGACACTCCACAGGAAGATGGGAGAGCACACAGAACGACAGATTGGCGCTCCAGCTGATTGACAGCAGGGAAATGAAAATCATGTCAAAGCAGGGTTCACGTCAGAAGAAGTGTAGGGCTCTGTGACCATTTCTAAGCATTTCTGATACATTTCATTGTTCTTTTAGATAACTGGAGTCATGGTTAAAAAATAAGCACAGCTTAGTATCAAGGTGATTTGCTTTTGCCACCTTATAAAGTATATAAGGAAATGAAGAGAACACAAAAAAGCGACATTACTTTGTTTCCTCCATGCAAGATGTGATTGTTTCAGCTCCAAAATAGTTTTTCTTTTAATCAAACTAATTGTTTCGAGTGTAAAACATTTGATTAAATGTACAGTCCAATCTGCAGCCACTGTTATGGCCCTTACATATTAAAGCGTGTGTAGAACATCAGTAAAGAGAGCAGCCTGAATGTCAGGGGACTACTGATAAAGAGCAGTTTAAAATATTCACAGTCTTAAAGAAGAAGCCCTATTGAATTCCTCCTCAAGTTCCAGCAAACATCTCGACATCTTGAAGACTGTTCCCACCACCCGCTCTGTTTCACTCACATGACCCTGTGTTGTGATTTTGCACTGATCATTACCGGAAATGTCATGTGTATATTAATATGTTTATTTTATTTTTTGCATACTTAGAAGTCGTGATGCACTGATGCCGATACTGGTATCGGCCCCGATACTGTCTATTTTACTCTTATCGGTTAAAGTTAACCAATACCATGACCCGATACTTAAAATTTGGACACTCTGGAGTAATTTCACAGAAAATGCTAATTTTTAACTTGACATTTTTGTTTTGTGGTCATTTTTGTAAATATTTTATTTTTTTATTAAATTCACCATCATTTGTTGTTACAATCAGAGAACAAAATAAAGCCTGCCTTCCAATTCATTGCAATTTTTTTAAGTAACAGTATTGGTACTCAGTATCAGCAAGTAATCTGATCCAAGTGTCGATATCGTATCGGTTTGAAAAAAGTGGTATCGTTGCATCCCTACTTAGAAGTGTTTGTCTTGTGTTTGCACCAATCAGTTTCCTAATGTTGTGCACCTGTTCAATCATTTGGATATAAAGCCTTTCTCTTTTTCTCGCCGCTGTGTCACTGTCAGTGGTAAAGTGTGTGGTTTAGTCAGTCCCTCTTTAAAAGACCTTCTCTACGACAATATATTTCTTTATATGGTTTAATAGCTTCACTCATGTTTTACTCTCCGACAAGCTTTATATAGATCTACAAAGGTACATTGCCCTTTCTTCAGATCTTTCTCATACTTCTCTGTCAAATTCGCAGGTCTACTGTTGGCGAAAAGCTGACTGATCATAAGCATGTTCCACTTCAGGAAAACAGTGATAAAGTTTGACCCTTTGAGACCTGATGTTTAGCTGTATCTGCAACAAAGAGTGTGCCTTTTTGAAGAATTTGCAGATTGCCACCTGCCACATATTTTTTTATTGCATGTATAGAGCCTTACAACACATTACACTGTACTTTTACCGACACAACATTATAATGAATCGTACATGCATTAAAAAGGAAAAGTCACTAGATGACAAGGTCATACCCTTGGCAGTGCTTTGAGAGTCTCTCTGCTCAGATTCTTGGGGTCTGGCGCTCACAGTGTCCTGCACAATCATCACATTGGTGAAGTACCTGTCCCCAGTCAACCTGTCCTCTGTGACAACCCCATTCATTCTAATTGTTTTTCTGGCAAGAGAAGATTACAGAGATTTCAAATGATCTTATGCACCCTATGGACCTGATATAAATATGACGATATGTTAAATGACCAAAACAACAAAAACTGTTACAAGTTGGTTGGTTTATTCAACAGACAAACAGACAGCCAGACAGATTACCAAATTCACTGAAATTATTTCTGTTCTATTCATATTAATGAAATAATATGTCCGCGATTTATTTAATAATGTTGTAGAAGTCAGAAATATAAACACAGTATGATTGCTATCTCTCAAAACAACGAGGCAAAGCCCAGAAAAGTGTCACAGCTTTGGAAACGTATACGTCATAACCTTGTAATTTGTATTTATTGTGTTGAATACAAACTACACGTATAAACATTGTATTTTTTCATGATTTTTGTTACTGTTAGCTTTCTATGGCATGAGAATCATTTAAAACCTATTCCATGGAGAAAAATTTATATATCTAAAGCATAGAGCAGATAGGAGCGAGAAGAAGGGAAAGGAAGAGTATGGAAGAAGATAAATTATGTCTGAATTGGTAAATATTAATTGATTTAGTGCTAGTTACGGAATGCGATGGGTGGAAACCCTTCTAAGAAATCATATACTGACGTGTATCTGCTGTCTTCTGGTGCTGGGAAGGATTCACCTGGCCAGTTTAGGAAGCAGTTGATGATGACTATGCAGGCCAATCCGGTCCACACCCACATGATGAGCCGGAATGACACACCAAGGTCATAAATCATCTGATTGGGATTAGGGCGAAGGTGTGGATGGAAAAGAAACATAAAGAAATGGAAAAAAGGACAAAAATATTACACCAAATAGTAAAGCTGAAATCATGACATCAGGGAACATTTGAATTTGTTAGGGTTGCCTTCCTACCTCTAAATATCATCATAATGTTATATCCTTGAAATTAATTTTCCTGTGCAAATTTGTTACTTCAAACATGTTTCAAAGGGTTTTTCTTTTTCCCATTGTCATTTTCTTCCTCTGCAGCGTACACAATCCCGAGCATATTCCTCAGTGACTCATTAAAGGAAGTGGTTTTTCTGCCATTGCATTGATGACACAATTCTTAACAATTGTGTGGACCTTTTTTTTCGTTTTTTTTCACTTCAGAAGGAGGAAATGTGAATGGTTGCATGTGAGTGAGCACCTTGAGTCCTGGGAAGGTGACAGCCGAAGAAGCATAGGAGCCAATCATCAGGGATAGAATCGTTGATCGTATATTTCCAAACATGTTAGGCAGCTGCACAAAAAGGAGAGATATTAATTTCTAATATTCTTCTAGTTGTTAATATCAGCCTTTAGAAACTCTTGTTGTGAATGTTCTCGTCAGTTATGATTATGTTGACACAGTATTAAATAAATAGTCGGGGGTTTTTTCAACCTGGACCACATTTATAGTATGCAATACGTTCATTTACTCACCCAGACAAGTTTGGAGCCACTTGGCGTCCTTCAGGAGAAGTTTATATCCAGTCGCAATCAGCTTCTATCTATTTAATGGGTGTCGTAAGAGCAGGCGAAGTTCCTCCTCTGAATAAGGCATTATCAGCCCCAAAACTCCTTCATTTGACCAATGTTTAGGTATTCATAGCTGCATCTATTCCCCTCGGAGTTCGGGTCGTCTCGGAAAAGCTTCTTTGTGTTCTTCCGCTATTACTTACAGACAGAGGTCGCTAGACTTTTTTTTTTGTCAAAAAAATCTGGTCACAATCTATTTTTATCTGTCAAATTTAAATGTGGAGGGGGGTTGCCGATCTCCAGCAATCGTCTGACAAGTTAATACCTATTCAGTAATAAGCCTGGGAATATTCTCATTCATCCAGGTCATGGTTATTCAGTAATATATGTTAAGTAGTATTTGTTCAAAACAACCTGACCAGAGAACTACACATAAAAGTGAAATTACCTAGTGCAGTCCCTGCGTGGCATGGAACGACAATACTCACTTTTTCGTTTTTTCTTTTTCGTAATCTAATAGTCGGATTGTTGCAGAAATGATTGACAGCGGAAATGGTAAAAACAAGCGAGCAAAAAGCGCTTGGACAATCAATAATGCCATCACAGCTCTGAAGGCAGAAATCGTTTTTTTCTGAGTGGAAACACAGGTCGCACAAGTGATGCTGGATAATTTTTTGTCCCGGATAGTGACGCTGCGACACTTAAAACACTGGTTTCATCAGTCCATACACAGACGCTTAAAACTGAGAAGACGCAGCCCTTTAGAAAGATTCGTTTTTGTTGTCGAAAATCTGTGTTTATGAGCAGATTACAGACAAAACCGTAGAAAAATATCTCTGTTTTGTGAGAAACCCGGCTACGTGTGGGCAAGGCATCAGTGTAGTTGGATTAAAAGCCTGCAAAACAACCTCTGCGGGCAACGAAGAAGCACTTCTGAGACGTCCTGAACTCCAGTGGGAATAGTGGTAGCTATGAATAACAAAACATAAGTTGAATGAAGGAGTTTTGTGGCTGATTATACCTTATGAGGCGGCGCTTCATGTTCCCCCACAATTCCCCATTGTATGGATACACACTGATCGAGACTGGATTTAAACCTCTCCTGAAGGACTCTTGTCAGGGTGAGTAAATTAATGTAATGCATGCTATAAACAAGGTCTAGGTTGAGAAAAAAAAAATCGAACTTCCCCTTTAATGATTTCCATTTTTCAGCTGTAATGTAGGGGTACAGTCAACAGGAGGAGCTACAGCTTCTATGGAAAAAGAGCCAGCTCATTTCCCTTTGAAATCAGTGTGTGTGTGTGTGTGTGTGTGTGTGTGTGTTAGGGTGTCCATGTCAGCATTGACTATGTAGGGGACAATTTGTAGTATGTTGGTGGGTGTCTGTGTGTGTGGAGTGTGTGCTGGTTTTGGAAGCACCAGATCCTGTTCCACTTGTTCTAAATTCTCATGAAGCCTCTCAGCCAATCAAAAACCCGCTGAGTCTACCCACCCTGCTCCTCTGCCCACCACCACCTGACCTGGCCTGTGGCCCAAAGCATGGCCTGTCCTTTCTGTCCCGCTGTTTGGAAGAATCTGTGGACTCTCTGAGCGTGACCTTATCTAGCCACTTTTACGTAAGTGCAGAGCCATCCATTTAAACCTTGCAACCAGTGTTTGATGCACCAAGACAGATTATTCTTTCTAACATCCATGGCCAGCATTCCTGGCCATTTTTATTTTTATTTTCACACATTACTCAGCCAGTCTAAATTGAAAGGAAGTAAAAGAGACTAAGAGGTAGCCTGCCGACGTCCATGGAAGAAACACAAATAAATAACCTTAAAAACCTGCAGATAAATTAACTGTAATCTATTCTACTGTTGTTGAGATAGCTCAGTCTGCTCCACCTATCAACATGCATCGTTTAAGATTCATGTTCAAAATGGATGATATACTGTGAGCATTCCTCCACATTTGGGGCAGAGAGTGGAGGATCTGTAGCGTGGCGGGATCCACATGCAGTGTCCAGCGGTACTGCCAGCGTTGGAGTTATGTCTATAGTTGTAGTGAAGGTTTACTGAGGGTTAGGCACACACAAATGACCTCTATCTATTTTGCCTGCTGACTCTACAAGCTAAATCTAAATTTATGTCTCGATCCTGACCCAAACAACAAACACAAAAACAGAATTTTACGGCTAAATAGCACAAATTAAAGGGGAATTCTGTTTTTTTCTGCTCCTGGATCTTATTTTTAGCTAATTTTATTTTTTTCTTGTTCATTCTGAGAACTTTGGAGCTAGTTTGAGCTGTTAAGAAGTATTTATATCCACTTCCAGTCCACATTCCACTTGTAATAAGGTTCAATCTGCCCCAAAAGATCTTAATTTTACCATGTTTATATTCCCCTTGGATTTATGAATGCCCCGGAAGTGTTTTTTTATTATTGTTAAGCCCCAAATCGGCCTGGAAGACAATCAAGAAGCACTTCTGAGGCCTTCTTAAATCCAACGAGAATATAAACATGGTCAAATTAAGGTATTTTGGGGCAGATTAAACCTTATTACAAGTGGCATTTTGGCTGCCCTGAGGACTCCCGTTCTACGCAACACACTGATCAAGACTGGATGTATAAATACGGCTGAATGGCTGAAACTGGTTCCAAACGTCTTAGGTTGAGTGAAAAAACATAAAAATAGCTAAAAGTAAGATCCATGGTAATAGAAAAAAAATAGTTTTCCTTTAAAACAACTGCTAAACCACGGCACGAAATTCTAAAGGAAGCTAGAAACCACCTGCTTACCCCGACCCAGAGTCATCTAAACAAAGAAAACAGCACTCTGTAGATCATGTTCTTTGATTTCTCTGGTGAATTTAACACAACTCAGCCTGTCTGGCCTTGTCAAAAACTTCAGAACACACAGGTTGAGTCCTGAGAAATCCCTTGGATCAACAAATACCTGTAAACAGAAAGTTTCTGAGACTGAAGGATAGTGTGTTAAACCAGGTGGCCAGCAGCACAGGAGTACCACAGGGGACCTTACTCTCACCGTTCCTTTTCTTTCTCTACACCTCAGACTTACAGTACAAGTAACAGACCTGACATATGCTAAAATACTCTCTCTTTAGTCTTCGGGTGTATCAGAGATCCAAAAAAAGGTGAGTACAGAGAGCTGGTGGACTGCTTTGTGGACAACCATCCCATCATTAAGATAAACAAAACAAAGTAGATAAACAAACAAGAATATGTCAAAAATATTTAAATTATTCAAGTGGAGGTGGAGTCAGGTGGAGGTGGTTGAGGAGCATAAGTATATCAGTGTTTACCTGGAAAACAGACCGAACTGGAGATGCAACAGCATCTAAAGAAGGGACAGAGCAGACATACTTCCTGAGGAACCTTCAGTCCTTCAGTTTTTGCAGCAGTATACTACATCAACCTGGACCTTATTAATAGAATGCATTCTGTTCATTTACTTACCCAAACAAAATGGCTAACATTTGGAGTCATTCGGGTGAAGTTTTTTAGCGTATATCCATATAATGGGAGTTAATGGGGCAGCCAAAGCGCAGCCTCTAAATAAAGAATTGTCTGCTACAAAAGCCTGTAAAAATGAGGTCCAGGTTGAAAAAAAACAAAAAACTTTAAAGACTTTGACTCTGTTTTTGGGACTCTCTGGAGGTGACAGAGCAAAGAAGGATTCTTCATAAAACAAAGAACATTACAAACAATTCATGAAATTATCATGCAGTCAGTGGCTTCTTCACATTCACTATGATACAGACAGCTGAAGGCGATTCTTGCTGAAAATCTTTTTTATTTTTACTTTTTTCATGTTGATAAATATATATGTTTTAGGTTAGAGAAAATAAATCTAGTAGTCAGAGTAACTACAACATTTTAGGACCGGGTATCGATTCAAATTTGAAGAATAGATTCGATCCAGATTCCAAAGATTCTCATTTCGATATTGATATGGGTCAGAGCTAATTAAACCATTTTTTTTACTGTTATTTAATTAAAAGCCTGAAATTGAGTAAAAGTTGACCATGGGAAACTATATTAACAAAACTTAAAATGGCCGCCTTTACTTTTCCTTCCTGTTTCAGCAGTAAAAAGGGGAAACTATTATAACAAAAATTTAATTGATTTTTAAACTTGTGAATCAATTCAATTTGATTTCTACAAAAATTGATTCAGAATCGATATTACGATTATTTCAACACAGCACTACATTTGATTTCTGTTTGGGAACAATTGAATATTTATAAAAATAAACTTAGTTTAACTAAATAACTAGATTACAGAAGACAATCCATGAAGGACATCCAACACTCATTTTCTCTGAGTTTGTTGAACTGGAGAAGATAATTTCAGCCGTTCATACTGCATAGTTCAGGACAGGAAGGGGAGGAGACTTAGGCTCCCCGTAGTAATGAACTCCCTAACAGCCAAAGAATTGGCTAAAGACGCATCATGAATCCATAGCACTTACTCCTTGCTTTGTCCCTGGTGCTGTGCATGCGGCCGAAAGGCTGGCACACATAGCAGCGAGCGCAAAGTCCTCATTTTAATGCAGTTCTTTGCGCCTGTTATGAAGAAACCTATCGTCTCAGGACCCTCCCAAAAAAAACCTTAACCCCCCACCCCTTTCCTGATTAAAAAATACAATAAAAACGTAATAATTTATACAACATATAAAGCCTTGCTCAATTAAATCACGCTCCGTCCGCTCCCCACCTGTTCACACCAGGCGTATTTCTCCACTGTGATCAACAGGTGCTTCTTATCTGCTTTTGGTTATTCAGAGCTATTTTTTCGCAGCCGGTGTGAACCAAGAGGAGCAGAGAAGACAAGATGAGACTGGACAGAAGAGCGGTGAAAGACCGAGGAGTAAGAGGAGCAGAGAGGACGCCAGGCGGAAACTGGACAGAAGTAGGGTAATAAAAAGGTGGTGAGAGTATAAGAATAGATGCCATTTTGTATTTTTTTTCTGTCATGACTGTGGCTATGGCAATTAAAGTTCAAGGATATTATTTGCATTAATGATCAATGATTAATTAATTAAAAACAAATTGGAAGTAGTAGTAGTTTAGTAGCCGTAAATTGCAGTTAGTAGCCTTGTTCACTGCATTTTTTTGTTTCCATTAGACCCCCCATTGTCCTGCCCAATCAAAATTTCCACTGCCCATCAGCACAATTGTATTGTGACACACAATTTTGTGCGCTGTATCTGAAATTTTGATAAATCAGGTTCTATATATCCAGACCAGGATAAATTATTTTTAAATGTTAACCAGTTGGTTGCAAGAAAGATGACAGTTTGTGAAAAGGCTCATCAAACTGGGATCGTTTTTGGCCCAGTTACTGTCCAGTATATCCTGCAGTAACTGTGTGTGTGTGTGTGTGTGTGTTTGTGTGTGTTTTTGCATGTGTGTTTGTGTGTTGCAAGTATCCTCACAGTGAGCGACGTGAAGGTCAGGCAGATTCCTCCAAAGCCGTTGAAGGAAACAGCGAAGAAAATGAGGACAGAGAGCACTGATGGAAAAAATTGAAAAAAAAATTAAAGCCACAAATTTGTTGTGGACTTTTTTGAGCCAAATATAATGTTAAATATTATAAACATACCAACAACAAATTATGTGGGGGAAAAAAAAACCCTGGAGAAACTCAAGCTTGAAGCTTAAGCGTCATCTTTTATACATGTAGGTGTACTTTCTCACCTTCAGGGTCGTATGCAGCGGCAGCTATCATTGCACAGGATGCTGCGAAACAGGAACTGAAACACACATGATGGACGTCTTTTCAATCCAAAACAAGCCAATTTCCATATTAACTATTAGAACCACACTTTTGTTACTGTAGTTCTAATTCTCTGCTGCAGTGACTGGTTGAAGATGTCGCACTAAGTACAAATAGTCATTTTAGATTTTTTTTAATGGTTTTTGTGTTTTATTCCTAACTGCTGATTTTACTTTCCGTGCTTTTATCATATATTTGGTTTCTTTACCGCAGAATCATGTAAAGCACCTCGAATTATTGTCGTTGAAAGTGTACGAATACAATTGTCTTGTCTAAGAGGAGAACAGCAAAGTCAAAGTAAAATGATCTATTAATCATCACTACCTCACAGAAGATGATTAAGACTTGAGTCAGAAAAAAATTATGTAAGCTATGAAGCAGAGGAAAAGTCAAACATGATTCTGGAGATATTTAAATGGAAAATTGTTATTAATATTTAATCAAAAAGAACTGCAAGCAGAAGATGAATAATAAATTTGATCAGGGGAAAATCTTTACTGTTTAGTCAAATAAAAGACGGTGCATCTGTAATTTTGTTTAGCGTTCATCTCATTGTTATTTGTTAGGGTAGCTTATAGACTGTGGCATCAGAAGTTGTGTCCCTCTACATGTTAAATTATGTTTTGTCACCAGAGGTGATTACTGTTTTGTTAAAATATTCTTAACATTGAGATAGCATCAGTAACAAGCACACTTATATGTTTTCTTCAGCTTTTCTCTCTGATGCTACAATTATCGTACTGTTAGTCATCTCCTGGTCTTGTTGATGAATGTCAAACTCTAAATTACAAGCTTTAAATCTATCTATTTATACAACCGGCTCTCTCAGTTCTACAACAATTTCTTCTATGCTCCATATTTTTGTAGAGTTGTTAACCAGCAAGTTTTTTTTAGTACTTCTATAGATTAAGATACCTGCAGGGATTTGATTTCGTCTGGGTAGAAGTACCTCTCCATTGTCCACAACCATTGATCTGTATTTTTGTAGACGGACATCAGCTGGATAATAAGCTGAAAATATACCCCACGATTTTAAACACTACTTAAGAACCAAAAAGACCACTTCCAGCAACGACTAAAAAACGCTTGGAGACACCTTGCTTCAAACTCACGGAGGTCTATCACCTCCACGGCTTCCGTTTTGTGCTGTCATTACAGCAGGAGAAGTGCTCACAATCATAATAAGAAAAGAGTTAATTAGGGAAAAAAATGACGCGTCAGACCTGCCAATGAGCCTTATCGGCCGTGGTCCAAATTTATCCATCAGAATTCCCAGGGGCAGTGTGGCTGCACTCAGGAAGAAGGAGCCAATGGTGAAGCCCAGATTCAGCATCTCATCCTGTTCCACACAACTGTGCCATCTGCTGCCCGGCACCATAGTTCTGTTCCTGCCAGTTGTCTCATTTGCTGGAAAGCAAAAAAAAAAAAAAATAATCCACAGTTATAACCTTAGAGAAAAGCAGAGTAGCACCTCAACATATTGGGTTGTCCATTAATGTATTTTAAAAAAGAAGCTTTTAAGTTACGCAGATTGTGGAAATAAAAGTATGTTCATTTAAATTTAAGCTACATTTAATGAAGAATCAGATTTTCTCCTTACATGTAGGAAAGATTTTTAAAGTTATAACCTTTAACAATTGATGCTATACTCCAAGGTGAATTCATACCTTCTGGAGTTTGCAGTCGTAGAGTCACATCGTTAGAGATTGAGACATAAAGGCTAACAGATACTTTTTAAAGTTATGAATTCATTGCACATT